>JBCNJP010000015.1:991244-1040957 GCA_039602395.1 Deinandra increscens subsp. villosa | reverse complement strand
TTCTCATGATACTCCTGCACATACTCATTGTACCTAAGCATGCAGGATACAACCGTTATATAAACAATATCAGCACAAGAGTAATAACTGTAAGAAATAAGGATATACTTACTGTGAAAGATCTCGCACTGGTCCCTTCATCTCTGGCTCATCTTTCTCATACTTAGTATATAAAGTAATAGTGTCATCAGAACAAGACTCCGTTTTCCTCCTTTTTTGTTCATTTTTATCCCTACTATTTGCCATCCTAAAATCCTTCTTCCTTTCTCCTAAATCTTTAGACTTATGTCTTCTCTTATCTTTTGTGGAAGTAGGTGCCACTTGTTTCTCTTGCGTATGGGACACACCAACATGCCCTTTTCTTTGGTTATCTGTGTTGACTGTGTACCCTTCTGAACCAATTCCAATCCCCTGGCTTGCCCCAGCCTCATTATGTGTACCTTTATTGTTCTGAGACCCAGATTTCAGATTGTCTACTGATAGGGACTGTTTACCATTAAACCTGGTAAAATCATCAGCATAATCCTCAGCAACAACCTTTTTAGGTAGGTTTAACATGTCATTAGGCTTTCCTTTACTTTCATCAAGATTCCAGTAATCTGAACTTGATCTGTTCTCTGACTGTTTAAAGGACTTATTTCTCCCAGAACGCTTTTCTTCATGCCAATTCTCACGAAATTCACCCATTTCTAACTCCGAGAGCTCTCTTTGGAGTGCAGGTCCACGTCCATTTACTACAGTTGACTTTTTCAAGTCAACAGGAGAATTCTTAATCTGTGATGTTGACAGTAACTCGGGTTCCTTATTTTTTCCATGTAAAGCACCATGTTTCTTTTGATGAGAGCCCGGATGCTTGCCTCCAGAATTCTTTGGAGGCCTTCTATCCTTAGGATGACCATCTTCATCACGTGTTTCTTTGCTAACTTTATTATCCTTTTGCATAAGAAGTACATCATTCCTTTGTGGGTCCCTTTCAGAGAACCTAGCAATGTTATCCACATCAGCAGGAGGTTTTGCCTGCGCATTAAGATCAATTAATCTTGGGTCAGATCTCGGGGAATCTGAAGTAGAATTTCCAAGAAATTCAGGGTTGTTAGCATATTCATAGTCATTATCCCACATGTCACCGACAGTTCTGCCCATCATTCTGGGCCCATCAGGAGATCTAGAGATTGACGAACGAGGCCAGTTCCCTGACTTAAATCTTTTAACGTTTTCGTTTTCATCAGAATATTTCTCATCAGATCCCCTTTTGGACGTAGTTCTTGATACGGCTATTTTTGCATGATCAGGAACTTCTTTCTCCTGACGATCAAGATGATTAACGAAGAGATTTGTGGTAACATTTGCATAATTATCCTCATCTTTATTAGTTGCATGAAAATCAGCTTTATGGTTATCTCCAAGCAAATCTTTTTCAAGATCGAGTAAATCAGAGCCACAACCATCATCCTTTTCATCAGGCATATTATGTGGTGCATATCCTAATTCATGATCCAAAAGTTGTAAGTTCTGTTTGGATCCTATATCATCATCACTCATGATATCTACATCTTCATCAGACCCTTGTTTGCTGTTTAAAGAACCATCACTATCACTGTCACTGCTACTCCCACTCCTACCAACAGGACTTTTGCTGTCACTTTCACTTTCACTGCTGTCACTTTGACTGTCACTGTCACTTCCACTCCTGCTAGAGCTAACTGCAGGATCTTCATTATTGTGAGAAATTTTTTTATCACGAGAAACTTTTTTATCACTTAATACATCTGGAGAGAGATGAGTATCATTTTTTTCTAAAATATTTAAATCTTCATAAGGTTGAGATATTAGGTGAAATGGTTCTTCAAATTCCTTCACATCACCAGTTTTCAAAGGAAAGCTAGATTCAGGTGCAGTTCTTGCTTCTCCATGACAATTGTTGTTCTCTGGAGAACTGGAAATGGGGAAATCAGACAATATTGATAAGATTTCAGCATATGGCATAAATAATCAAGTAATAATGACGAGGTTGATTGTAGAACAAAGAAGATTAACTAATTCTCACATGCAAAAATAAACTGTGGATGAAACCTAATAATATTTTCAACGAAGCTCGTTTAATTAGTTATCTAAATGGAAAATTTCGATATGAAATTGACATATTCGTGGATTGGTTTCTCAAAGTTATTTTGATATTTTTTTGATCCAAAAGAAGGAAATACATGATGTAAAGACACCGAGACATGAGAAATAAATAACTTCAAACATATGAGTTATGACACGTTAAAACTTAATTCTGGACTTAGTTTGAAATTAAAATATAAAAGTTGTAAAGATAATAGCACCATTACTAACTAATCCTCAGTTGTATGGCGAAAAGCAAAAATCAGATGTCAGATTTCTAAATGCAAGCAAAAAGGCAGTCACAGTTGTAATCTCAGTAGTAAGCCGAAAAGCAAAAATCTGATGTCAGATTTCTAAATGCAAGCAAAACGGCAGTCACTGTTAGGGCCATGTATCATGAACTCAACAGCACAAAATAAACACATAGGTTAGTCTAACCTTTCGCTTTCAGATAAAGATTTCTTGAAACTTTCTAACTCGACATCAGGTTTCAATATGTATCTTCCTGGAGCTTTGAAGATGGCAATCTGAATGAAATAACAATTGTCATTCAGCATTCCCTGAAGAACACAGTATTGAATGATAAATTTATACCGTTTACCTTTTTCAAGATGGGCTCAATCTGCTTCACTGACTTGGGAATGGTTTCTCCAATAGCTTTCTCCAGAGCCTAAAAGGTAGGATGATGAGAATGTATAAGAGAGACATATAAAGAAAAATAAAGTTGCTTATATATAAAGTTCATACATGATAGGTTTTTTGACAGAAGATTGTACAGATAAAGACGTTTGCTAGAAGATAAACTGCATAAATAAGACACTTGAACTGTTTAGATTTTACACGTGGCAAGGGTTAAAACGTTGAAATGCCATTTTGAAACAAGTCATGTCGAGTACACCAGCAAACACTTCTGTCCTTTTTAATTAAAAAATAAATACTGATAGTTAATGTGTTACTTATGATTACAAAAACACTAATATTACACACTAATCTACATTTTTTGATAAAAAAAAAAGACTTAGAGAGTTCTATGCATTAATAATAAACTTTGGGTAACTTCCCAATTGGCTTGTTTGCCTTTTAGCCTTTTTTTTTATTTATTTGAACCATTTGACATAAAACACAACCCGAAGCAACCGATTCACAGAGGAAGGGTCCAAATTGCAACCTCTAGACTTGTTAAGGATTGGTCTTGTGTTTACCAAACTTGAGATGTCAAGGGAAGGTTTTTTGGACCAGAGGTCTCAACAGGAGCAGCCTCTCCATCCTACGAGATAGAGGGAAAGGTTTGTCACCATCCTACCCTCACCAGACCCTACCTATAACTTTGCTATAAGTGGGATTTTAGGTGTATGTTTGTTTGTTTGCTATGCTTGTTTAGGATTGTTTTTACACTTACCTTGAGGTTCATTCCTTGTGGTTTCTCAATAAGAAGAGAAATAAGCAAACTCTGCAGGTCAGTAGGTTTGTTTCCAAATCTTTCATTGCTCCCTGGTTTATTCTGTACCATACCAGCAGGAATTCGGTTGAACATTTTTTTCTCAGAGGTGCTAGTATTCTCTTTACTAGATTGAGTCAAAGTACCATCTTCTCTGTTTGCATGTAATTTATTAAGGTTGTTACTTCTAAGTGGAGACAATGTAACACCAGATTGCTCAGCTGTAAATAGTAGTGGTGAAGCTGAAGCCCTGATTTTGGAAGGAGTTGATGAGGAAAATCCAGCTTTCCCACCAGATTTAGGAGGAATTACTGCGTTAATAGATATGCAATAGTGATGAAGAGTAAAAAAGTTAGCTTTAGAAATAATATTGTATTTGTAGATGCACTATCATTAGTATACCATCACAAGATCCCTTACCTGAAGAAGTTTCGGCTTTCATCTTTTCGAAAGGGGGCTCTATCTTTTGTTTGCTTGACCCTCTCCATGCATTATTTACTGAAACCAGTAAATAAATAAGAAAATTTGATAAGAGGGGTAAAATTAAGACATTATTAATAAGTTGTACGTAAATATGCAAGCTTTTCTTGCATAGTATGAATGAGACCTTTCAGAAATAATGCACATTATATACAGGGCTACAGGCCAAAGAAAAAGAAAAAAAGATAAGATATATCTTAATAACGGCTTTGTGTGGGAAATTTAAGTTGCAATATCTTCCCATTCTGGTGCTTGTAAGATGAGACAAGTCAACAAGTTAGAAAAGTGAGGCTACTGCTTGGTCAAAGTACAAAAGTTATAATGATGGATTTCACTTCTCAAAATACAAAATCAGACGATTAATTACTGCTGAAGTTTGGTAAAACGAGAACAGCATGTGTCGTAAATGAAAGATTCGGGATACAGCAGATGCACATGCTCATGCAATAAATCTTCACATGCCAATGTGGGACTAGCCCACTTGGTAGAGGCTTTGTCCTCTTAGTTGGAGGTCCAGGGTCCAAACCCAGTGTAATTTAGTTTGTGAAATAGTTTAGGAGTAGAAGTAGGATCAATTCCATGTTTTAAAATTAAAAAAAAAATAAATAAATTTATTAAAAAAAAAAAACTCTTCACATGGCAAAACAGGAAAATAAGAACGGCAGCAAGAAACCCTAATAACTACAAAAAGGAGGGTAACACCTATACACTTTTGGTGGATTAGAACTCTAACAAATAGCATTAAGTAAAAAAAACCACTGATGAATGTCAGAGATGGATTGGAAACCAAAAAAGTTAGACCAGGACTCCTGAATTCTTGAACGATGCATACAGGTTCCAAAGACTTATCTCAATGACAAGCCTCCTTTTTTATCCATTGGCACAAACTAGAGGAACAAAGATACTTGCATAAAGTACCAGGCATGTGTTTTAACACAAAGGAAAATTAGTGCCAACCAAAGATGGCGATGATTTAGTATACATGATACCTTCAGCAGGAGCTAATGCCTTCGTTTGATTCTTCTTAGATGGATTTCCATGGTCCAAAACAATGGCTCTGTCAAAAAGACACAAATACAGTTATTTATCGCTAGTCGCATAAATTAGCTTTTGAATCATCAATAACTGACCACCTAAAAGTGGTTATGAAAAAACAGCAGTTAGCCCTAGCCCTAAGTTTGAGGTTACAAAAACCATTTTATTGAATGCCTTTGATCAAATGACAATTGTAACTACTATAAGAACCCCTACTCCACACCTCTACCATAACTTGTAAGTTGCAACTAAATTTGGTGTTCTACTTGAAGTCTTGAACCAAAAGATAGTGTTCCAGCTTCCACATAGAGCTGTTGGCTGTTGCCAGTACAATATCCTACTAGAGAGGCGCAACAATGATATATCACATGTTCTATTGTTTCTTGTATGTTCAGTTAATTTTTTCATGGCCCTAGCTTATAGCCTTATAGCGCCACTTGAGAAAGTGGGCATGCTTTAGAGAGGCACATGATAGACAGCCAAAGCAAGTTCTATTTTGGGTCTTCAGGGGATGTTGCTTGGGAAGTTTGATAAAACTTATACTATACTAGGGGAAGTGAAGGTGTGTTTTCCCTACAGCAATGTTTGGCACCTGATTGCTTTGGCTATGAATGGGCTCTAAAGACATTAGATAGTAAATATTGTATGCTTCTCCCACATGATAACTTGTTTATTGATGATACTACTAGAATTATGAAGAAATGTGATGTAGGAGCATCAGGTTCTGGATTGGGTTGACCCGACCCGTCTCTTACATCAGATGGGATTGCAGCTGTTTAGAGATTTTACCAGTTTGAATTGCATTTATTTATTTTATTTTTTATTATTTATTTGTTTTTTTGCATGATTATCTCTTTGTGGTTTTGCAGTTTATCTTTTTTCCCAGTTTATAGGAGATAGACTATTTCAAGTTCTGGATGTTTTGTTTCTTTGCGAAGGACTTTTATTTTTGATGGAGTTCATTTATGTATCAAGCTACCAGAGTTTGAAGTTTTGAGATTACCTACTCTTGCCATTTGATTGCCAAACATTTGCATCGTTTGGTATCAAAGCTCTAGGTTAATTTAAAATGGTCGGATATGCGGGAGGACGACTCCTCTTCGTAGAACCACCAACCGAGGCAACCACGGAGGTGATCCCGACCCACGGGATCTTCATATCAAGCGACTACAACAAAGGATACGAGATCTTGAGTTACAACAGGAGATGGAACGGCTTCAACAAAGTCCCCAGGATCTTTAGGCTTAGTCAACATGGAAAGAAGCAGAACCATAAGAACCAATCAGGGACGAGCTAATAGGGGATGAGGAGCATTCTACACATGGCAGTTTTGTTTATTCTTCAGCTCCTTATTTTGATAACTATGGAAATGAAGAGGCGAGGGAAGAAGAGTCCTTGTTTGTGAAATGAGTTCTTAGCGGGATTGACAATCGAGGTGAAGAATCTACGTTTGGGAATTTGAGCATAGGGTAAGACTAATCCAAGGTGTTTGTCACATCTCATCTGTTAACACATCATCAACTTTCCGGTCACTTTTACATGAACTTGAAGCCACTAATAATGTTAGCCGGATCGATACCGAGACACCATTGTCGTCAAGTTTTAACAAATCATTAACTTTTCCGATCACTTTTACAAGCTTGATCCATACGGTAATTATGTAAATTTTCGTTAATCTCAATGTGTTTTGCAACCCTATTATGATATTAATTATGAGATCAAAGTTTGGGGTAGAATTTCCATCATAATGGGGATGAAGATATAGGTCTGGTTCATAGGTCAAGCAATGTCCCCTTTGACCCAGGCGTTCGTCGGTAGGCAAAACTCGAGGACGAGTAAAATGCAGGTGCATCCGGTACCGAATTGACTTGGCCCAACCCGTCGCTTACGTCAGATGGGATTGCAGCTCTTTAGAGTTTTTTACTAGTTTAAGTTGCATTTATCTTTTTTATTTTCATTGCCTTTTTCTGCATCTCTCTTTGTGGGTTTGTATGTTTATCTTTTTTCCCTAAATTATAGGAGATAGACTCTTTCAAGTTCTGGTCCTTCTACATGTTTTGTTTCTTTGGGAAGGACTTTCATTTTGTTTATGGGATTCATTTACGTATCAAGCTCCGGGAGTTTGACGTTTTAAGATTACCTAATCTTGCCATTTTGATTGCTAACCACTTGCATCAAAACAAAGAATACATCGGAAACCTAAGGTTCTAGGTTTTGTTAGACAAAAATCAAATTCCAACTCTAGTGACTAGTTGACCATGATAAGCAGGTTGAAGATGCAACAAGTGCATGCATATACAAGACAAGTGGTACTTAACATATATGCTTTTGGTAAAACTGGAACAAGTACAACAACAAAAAGGCAATGGTAACAAAGATGTCTAATGCAGGTGATGGGATCGTTTTCTTTTCTTCTGTTAGGTGCCAAGTAATACATTACTCTATACATCAATACACAACAAATAAAGGAATCTTTACACTTAACTATGTTCATCTAGTACTAATAAGACTGTAATGGAACATTAAGGACATCACTACATGGGTACAAAGCAACAGCAAGCATTTGCAAGTGCTAGTTAACAGATCATAAACAGAAGCAAGGAGAATGAGATATGTCAGAAACACAGAGATGACCAAGCAATTAATCATATATAAAAATAAGGGCAAACAGCAACATGCATGCCTAATAGGAACATAAGTGATCACCGATATAATATTGCTCATATCAAATATGAAACATACTTTCGTGAGTTGTTTTTGCGTTCTGCTTCCACCGTCCGCATTTTAAGATGGTTTTTAACAGATTCATCTAATTCACGTTGAACATTCAACTTTCGCCAAGCACCTCCAGATTCAACAAGCAAACTATCGCCATCAGCATTTCGGCGTTCTTCATAAATATCACATAGGTCACCAGTTTCTTGAGACCATGTGAATCTGAATTCCTTGCCACCTACATTTATGACCTGAAATAGTAGGAAAACTACATTTCAAAAAAAAACTATACAGCACCAAAACTTTGTAAATGCAATCTAGTGGACAAACAAAAAGATATACAGTTCTAACCAAGGTATATGCTTCCTGTACTTGCATACAGATAACTAAGTTTACAGAAAATATACCATCTGTTTAATCACAGAATCCATGAAGCAAATGTAAAATCATGGTTTCACACTTAAACTACATCATTCTATCCTGCTAGGAACAAAATGGTTTCAATTATGTTAGCTGACAAAACTCAGAATTGGATATAATTGTGATAAACTTCCATGGAGAGTTGCTGTGTACATTGGTACTTTAACCTAGCAAGGGAAATTCGGTAAGCAAGATTAGAAAACCAGTAAATCTTAAATTCATCAAGTAATTTATGACCTCTATGTGGCAATATCATCAATGAAGACAAACAAGTAATCGATTGTTCAGCCAAAATTCACTAATCTAGGTCAATTACGCACCAAACTGAAATTCGGAGGGTAATTAACTGTTAATAGAGTCGGTGTTCAGAACAATTAAACCTACATTCCCGTTAGGATTATTAGCAGTTGAATCAAATTTGATCCTGGCGGCACCGCCCTGCGCTTCAAGGCGCTTGATTTCTTCAACAAGGACAGGTGATAGCTTAATAATCATACCAAAGTTGAGAGGGCTGTTACGAACTAAACTGAATGTTTCTTCGGTGGTAGAGACTGTAGCGGGGGAGGTAGGGGTATTGTTACGGTTACGATGACCACCACCGGCGGATTGACGGCCACCGCCAGGAGTAGCGGACGGGCGTTGAACAGAAGAGGGCTGGAAGGTGGAGTGGATATTCCGCTTGACGGGACCGCCGCCTCGGCCCCGGCCACGGCCAGTCCTACCGGAGCCACCGGCACCGTACATTATCGGACGTCAAATTTTTGCTACGAAGTAATTAATCTGGGCGTGGGTACGGTGGGAACCAGGGGGGTTGCGAACTTTGATACCGTCACAAGGAAAGGATGCGAAAGAATTTGGGAATTCTTCAGTCTATCTTTTGTTCTATTTTTATTTACTTTTTTTTATTTTTTATTTTACTAGTTTTATTTACGTTTACCCATAGAAATTGGAAAAAGAAAAAGAAAAACATTTTCTTTTCTGAACGGCCAATGGAATTAAAAAATAACTAGTACGAATTGTTCCAATCTATAAATTTGAGTTTGCTCCTCTTCTTAATCCAAAAGAAAGAAAAGTGTTTTACTTCTCCAAGAATTAACGTAGCATCCTTTACCCGATTGTTGAAAGTCCTCTCGTTCCGAGCTTTCCATATACATCAAATTGTAGTTAAAACACACAGAAAAACAAACATAGATAAACAAAATTGAGATCAGATACTTTGTGCTGAATGGACTACTACCAATCTATTCTACTATATAACATTTTCAAACTTTTTATACAACTATATAATGTAGCCATTATAGCCTTAAAGCATAGATTACATGTTGTATTGCATACTCCACAAGTCTATTAAATAGTATATTTTAGTGATTATATTCTAAATAAAATTTCAAGTGCTATAACACTATGTAAAGAAAACATAAATAAAAAATGTATAACCACCAAACGCTTAACATATTGAACATATGACCTAAAATCTATGGCAAGCCAAGCGTTGAGGCCAACAACGTCGAAAATGGTAGCGAAAAGAAGTGGGTCAGTTGGAATTTGTGTACTCAAAGACGACATGTCCTTAACGGCCAACAGACTCCAAATGGTCTTTGGCACTACGAAAAACTACATAACCCACCGCCGAATCTTAGTGTCGAAGCCACCATGAATTCATTAATTTCAGATCACGCAGTATTAGATGAAACCCAAACCGTTAACGGTACATACAATCCATAGGAGAGAAAAAGGATGACCGATGTATGTATACGATTGTTTGCGCATGAGTAATAATATTAACATATATATAAATAGTGGTTGCCCGCCCGCGTGTAACGACAGACAACCCCACATGTTCGGGCCAACTACGCAGTCTTTAAATGGCAATTAGTACCATTAGATTCGACTCCATGTGCATTATTGCGAGGATATGGTGATAACACCAAACAGTTGTATTGCTATAACGTAACTAAAATAAAACGGAATTCAAAATTGCCTAACAAACCAAACACTTAAATATCGAGTGCACGACTGTATCTGTATACCACAACTCCCATTGCTAAATTCCTTCAGATGGAAATAGAGAAAAAATATCCTATGCTACACGAATATACCTATAACACCGACAACTCATGCATATCCGACTATACAAAACAATGTTGTGTTCAATTTTGATATGAAGAGAGCATCCCGGCAACCTAAAACTTGTTTATCTCAATTTCTTTCGGGTTATAACTATTGAATAATTTAGTTTAAACAAAATGAGAGTTCATATTCACAAATTTGGGTAAATTTTCAATGACTTTCTTTCACCTTATTTGATTAATCATCTAACCGCTTATTCGCTTTGTATTTTGCGAAATGATTTTTTAAAGTGGTGTTGGAATCATGTTTGAAAAATATATACCACATTTATGCATCGAACCCTTACGGTACTGTCTGACATTTGATATAAACTACAAATCATCCATACTTCAAAACATCTCGTTATTGGTTTGATCCTCATCATGATTGGTTTGATTATTACATAGCTTCCCATATGAGTGTTTTGAGCATTTATAAAGTAAAGTGTTGTGATCAAACAATTACACCAATAGCCTATTTGGCTACCTATAGTCTTATACTAACATATGATGGCAAGATGAATAAAAAAATATCGGTTTAATAACGGCAGTTGAAAAAAGACTAGTTTTTTCTTTTTTTTTCCAGTTCTCTTGAAAAAACTCAAACCGATCTCTAACTGACGTTTGAATCTGTCCCAACCCGATTCTAGAAAAACCGGTTGCTAAAAGTAAAACAAGTTTTCTTTTCACCTGTACCCGTAAGTAGCCAAACAGGCCTAATGGGCTCATTCATTTGGTGGAGTGGTCGTCAAACAGGGCCCAATTAACAAACACGGCGGGCGGTGCATTACATATTACGGATCCCCCCTCATCACCGAGATCTTTCTAATTTGGTCTCTCTGTTATCATTGCCCCTTGCTCCAAGCAACCACAAGAACACACGCCTTTTCTCCCGCTCCTGCTGCCCCTCTCTTTCTCTCTCGATCGCGCCAACAATTACAACCTCAACGTAGTTATGCCTACAGGTAGATTAACATTCTCTTGTTTGAATTCAATTCGTATTTACGTAGATTCACGAATTAAGCAACCATTTGTGCCTATCATTACTCTCATAATTTAGAGCAAACACATTTCACTACCGTTTATTTCCGATTTGATATGCTAGTGACTTGCGATTATTGACTTTGTATGTTTTAGCTGATTTTATTTGTTGTTGTTGTTGTTTTTTTTTTGTTGACGTATCTAGGGCTCAACCTGAGAATTAGATTATCTAAGTTGTGGTTTCTGAAGGTTTGGCGTTGGCTATTTTCTGTATTTTCTATTTCAGGTGTACTGGATAACGATTAATACAGTCACTTGACCTGCTTGTCATCCACTTATAGATATAATTTTTTTTTAAACTTCATATTTTAGAAGTTATAAAAGAAAAGCAAAATGAAATTTATTTAGATTCCACATTAGTTTTCATTTACCAGACAGTTTATCACTCATTTATTTAGTTTAAATGACTGTACAATGTGTTTTAAAAATTGTAATTACTTAAACTCTTAAAAGTTTATAAATTTACATTCTTGTCCTCTTCATATGCATTAGAATATAGTGTATATATACGTGTGTGAAATAAGAGCTTGCTTGTTCGGAATAAGTTCAAGATGTATTCTCCACCCAATCTGTGATACTGATAGCTGATAGATTTGCATCACCCTAGGTTCAAGCAAAGGGGCGCTAAACCTTCATCTTAACAGTGAATGTACTTTACCGAAGCCCTTAGATACGGGTTGATGTCATTATTTACTTGTTTGTGGGTTTTTGGGCAACCTGAATGGATCTCCAATGAAACACATGGAGTGCCTTTTCTAGATGGATATGCATTTTTGAAATAATATAGTCAAACCCTGCAAGCTTATTCTTCCTTCGTTGATTTTCAATCGATTGTTCTTTCCGAAGTGTGCTGTCTATTATTTCTGCTTTTGCTTGTGTGTGTGAGTTTCAGAATAGCAGGTGCATATCTTTTGTTACTTAGTTTTCCTTACATTGCTTTTATGCTAGGGTATGTCACATTACCTGTCTTGCTTTTTGGATGCCGATGTTTCTTTAGCAGTTGCTTTATTTTAGAATTTATACCTGGATAGTTTACTCTTCCTAGAAGTTCTGCTAGTAGCTATTAGATCATTTTTTCCTCTTCCTAGAAGTTCTGCTAGTAGCAGTTGCTCAGAAAAAAAAAACATGAAGCTAAGTGCACAGCAGTGTATGCATGCTATTGACAACTCATTTGTGGTTCAAGTTTCTCTTAAGAAGGTATGCTTTTGACTGTCATTCATATGTCCTTATCACAGTGAGTGTAAAATGGCAAAAAGAGCTATACCCTGCAGTGGAGATAGATACAACCCAGCCCCCATATGTATTTAAATGCCAGCTGTATGACCTCACAGGGGTACCACCTGAAAGGCAAAAGATAATGGTAAAAGGTGGAATACTAAAGGTACTCATGTTTCTACATGCCATACTTTTGTCTACTTTCTTTGTCTATGTAGTATTAAGTGATATAACATTTAAGTCCCCATAATCTCACTATTTTATCTGTTAACCAGGACGACTCTGATTGGTCAAAGTTGGGGCTGAAAGAGGTGAATGGTCTCTCTTACATGTGACATTTGATTGTATTGTACTTTTAGATTTTGTGATAATCTTCTTTTATTACGTACAGGGTCAAAAGTTAATGATGGTGGGAACTGCTGATGAGATTGTAAAGGCTCCAGAGAAGGGCCCTGTTTTTATGGAAGACCTTCCAGAAGAAGAGCAAGTAGTTGCTGTGGTAAGCCTGCTGACTTTTTAGTTGCACATGAAAAGTTCATGTTCAGTCTGTGTTTGGCCAAACCATTCCTAAGTAACTAGTTTTTGAATCTTCTGTTGTTTAGGTCTGTATGCTAAACCACCTGAGCTCTAGCAAGCGCATTAATTTTTTTTTGGTTCCCTATAGGCACTGGATGTAATCGAATGTATGGATGTAGTATTAGCTTTTGATATCAATACCTAGGTCCCATCTAAATTGTATTACGAATGATATGACATCTATATCATGTTTGGTATGAAATCAATTAACCACTCTTTTTATTTTATGCAGGGTCATTCTGCTGGATTATTTAATCTGGGAAACACCTGCTACATGAATTCAACCATGCAATGCCTGCATTCGGTTCCAGAGCTTAAATCTGCATTGATCGAGTGAGTTATTTTTCTATGCAAGGAATAATAAACTCTTCTCAAGAGTATTTAGATTCCAGATGCTGTTTTTCAATGTGAAGAAAATAATATACTATTTTTTCTACAAAGGGAAAAATCAATTGAATTCATATCATCATTGTGAAGAAAGTAACAAATGTCTACCAACACCAAATTTGTGCATTTATTATTGTTTAGGTATCCGCAGTCTGGCAGAAGCAATGATTTGGATCAGTCTTCTCATCTGTTGACTGTAGCAACACGAGACTTATTTAGTGAGCTCGATAAAAATGTCAAGCCAGTTGCACCCATGCAGTTTTGGATGGTACATTTTTCCCTTAACTTGCAAAATATAATTGTATATTCGCATTATCGCATACATTTGAATTTGGATTTTGGAGCTAACAGTTGTGTTAACTGTTATGAATATAGTAATAAGCACCTTAACCGTGCTAGTATTATTATAGTTAAAAGTCAGCAACTGTAGTGAAGCACGCATTACTTGTAAGACCATGTTCGTCACACCCTAAATCTGAAAGAGGTGTTTTGTACACCACCAAAAGTGACGTGCACACTACTAAATTTTAGTTTTTGATAACTTTGCCCCTAAAATCACAAACTATCAATTTTTTGTCTTTATGACTATGTGATGGTAAAATGGAAAAGCCAAAATTTTATGGTGTACAAATCACCTTCCTACATCTAAGGTTGTCTAAATCTTTTGTTTCACTGTTTTTTATTTATAGATCTTGTGGTGTTGTCAAATATGATTTTGCTAGATCATGTAGTTACTTTAGATTTTTTCCCTTAAGGAAGCAATCGATACTCATGCTAATGAATCATATCACTACGGGGCATAGATTTATTCTTTTAGTTAATTATGATTGTTGTGTTTTCCTGCACTGTTTTTTCTTTAATAAAATTACGAAAAGATATTTTTATCTATGGCACACAATTTATGATCGTAGGTATTGCGGAAAAAATATCCTCAATTTGGGCAACTGCACAATGGATCCTTTATGCAACAGGTTTCTTTTATCTAATTCTTTTATGATATTATTTGTTGCTCAAATTGTCTTTATCTTTTGGGTTTTGAAATTAACCCCTTTTGATACATGTCAGGACGCTGAAGAATGCTGGACGCAGATTTTGTATACCCTTTCTCAGTCTCTCAAATCACCAAGTACCAGGTATTTGTATGGTCTTTTGGCCTATTGATTAATACTGGTTATGATCCTTTTTTGTTATAGAACATATTTGATAGATCATGATTGCATACAATCAATGATATTCTTTAATAATGAGTTAAATGATATGTTTTTGAACTCATTTATACAATTAATAAGGCATGTATATGATTATGTTCTAGATTAATGAGTTAGTCGAGAGTACTATTTTGATACTTGTTTTATGTTATTTCTAGTTGATAACCATTATTCTCATTTAAAATGCACAGTGCAAACCTTGATAAAGTGAAAGAACTCTTCGGCGTTAACCTTGTCAGCAGGTACATGCGGGTCTACTTTATCTGAACGTTCTTGTCATGTTTGAGGCCAATTTGTAAAACTGATATCTTGTTATAGAGATATGTTTCAAATTCTTCATAGTTGTGCTTTTTTTCATGCTGCACTATAATCCTTGATTATGAAAGAGATAGAACTAAAATACCATAATCATATTTTCCCTGCCTACTAATATCTAACAGTTCTCTTATTAAAACATGTTAGTTCTTAAAGGTATATAGCAGCAGAATGAAAGAGAAACAGAGGATCTTTTAAGCAACTTCCTTAATTTTTTTTATAAAAAAAAAACCACACAATTACAATACACATACCAGCTATTTATACTAGATAAAGTCTTGAATACTAAGCTATCAAATAAAAAATAGACTCTTAACAATTAGGAAATAAACTAAAGACTCCAATCATAACCAAAAATAAAAAGAAATCACACAAAAATAGAACACTTAATGAAACTTCACTAGTTTAACACCTCTAATCTTTCAGACCATGACAAGATTAGTCCAATAAGTTCATCCTATTTTTGTTTTATTTAAGTGTATGATGCTGCCTGTGTAGGGTGCATTGTGCGGAAAGTGGTGAAGAAAGTATAGAGACAGAAACAGTTTATTCTCTAAAATGCCACATATCACATGAAGTGAATCATTTGCATGAGGGTCTGAAACATGTAAGTTTTACTGTATAAGTGATCACACTTGCAGATTGTCTCTTCCTCCTTTCTCTTATCTCTTATTTTTGTCACAGACAGAAATGTATGTCACTAAATGATGTTGCTGGAGATAATATGTCTTCTTTCTAGCAAAGTTGGTCCATCTTTGTGAATTAACTATGGGCAGGTGCTTAACCTATTTATCGATAAAAACAAAGGAAAGCGAGGGGGGGGGGGGGGGGTTGATTGTTGATAGTGATTTATTAGATGCATCTCGGTTTTGTATTCTTTTAGTATCGCATAGGCCATTAATCTATATCTATCTATAATCTATATATATTAATGGCAAAAGTTTTGTGGCGAAAGGGAATCTATGTAGCTAATTTTGTGGACATCCTAAGACTCTCTGAACCTAAACTGCTAGTAAGAAGTTCAAGTTGGAAAAACTAAGCCCAAAAATCGTGTCAAGTCAACTGGTAATATCATGGTAGAGATCATGTGTGGTCTCAAAGTCAAAGCAGTGAACCTTTTTCAACATTTAGCACTCTCCTTACACAGTTATGGTGGGGCGTCACATCCCATACTTTATACTGAAAAGGATCACGCATCAAATTATTCAGAAGCATATGATAGGAAGATAAGCAAACAGCAAAAGTAAAATTCTTAGATCAACTAAACTTAAGTCATACAAGAGATACAATGTTTATAACTATTGCATGGTTTCTATGCCAGCCTTTCAACTTAGGGTTATTATTTTCACATTTTTTAACCGATAGAGCTCCCTCTCCCTCTCCCTCTCCCTCTCCATGTCTGTAATAATGTTTAATACTAAATTATTCATTGATACGCTAACAATGTGTATGGCAGACATAAACATACCACAAATTAGGTCCCTGTTTATTGCATTGTGCAATTGATGGGCTCACACGTTTTAATTTTCAATATTATTTTGTTTAGCATGATCAGTGATAGGAGAGTTTGGAGACGTAGGATAAAGATTAGTGATTTTTAGGACTGTGTGTTTCCATGTCTTCCCGTTTCCTGCACGTGCGGCTGTTTACCTAGCTAAGTGTACTAATATACTGCATTGCGGGTTGTTATTTACTGTCTTCTTGTGGTTCTTACCGTTGAGCTGCACTTGGTTTTATGAATGTGTTAAATACCAATATTTGTGGATTGTTGCTTTTGGTACGTGTGATTTTCGAGTCGGGGTCTCTTTGGGGACAACCTAAAAGGTAAGGTTTGTCCTCTTCTAACCCTCCTCAGACCCTACCCTTTGGGTGGGATTTTTACTGGGTATGTTGTATTTTGTTTGGCATGAACTTCAATTTCAATGTATTCTCATAGGTAATGATCCAACTTAAAAGTAGTAGTTTGATGATATGATAAGCTACCTTGGAAAAGTTAAAATGGTAACTTGGAACCTTCAATGCTTTATAACTGTCACTTTTCTATTTAGATTCTTTCTGAGTTACATATTAGTGTACATGAATGGTTCACATGATCAGTAATATTTATGAAAAGAAAGTCTTCATAGCGGGTACATATAATTGACCACTTGAGCTGATTGATAACCTGTTGAATTAATGTACCGATTGACTAATTCCTTGCAGGGTCTGAAATCAGAGCTAGAAAAGGCTTCTCCTTCTTTGGGAAGAAGTGCAGTTTACTTGAAAGATTCACACATCAATGGATTGCCGAAGTAACAGTTTTTATTTTATTTAATTTATTAAGCGTTTTAGTCAAAATCCAAACATGTTATGCAAGGCATGTGCTGACCTTTTCCAAAACTGTTTTTCATATGCAAGGTACTTGACCATTCAGTTTGTCCGATTTTTCTGGAAGAGGGAATCTAATCAGAAAGCAAAGATTTTGAGGGTAATAAACTTACCATATCTCTGAATCTCTAATAAATATACTTATGAAGAATGCATTTGTTTCCTTACTAAGAATATAACCGCCAAATATCTTGGCTCTTAATTTGACCACCGTTATATGTGATTTCTCCATTATCAAAATTTAGTTGTCCATCTGAAATTCTATATGCTTGAATTTTTTCAGAAAGTGGATTATCCATTGGAGTTGGATATTTTTGATCTTTGTTCAGATGATCTTCGCAAAACGCTGGAAGCTCCTCGTCAGGTTTGTAACTTCTACATTTTAGGTTGTTTCTAATAGTGGGAAAAAGTGTAAAGTTAGTTTATATTTCTTGCACTTTTCCCTTATTTTAGTTTCATCACAGTGATTAAGCCTATCTTCAATTGTGTAGTATCTTTCAACTGTTCTGGTTACTTTTTTTAAAACTTTTTCATGCACATCGTGTTCCTTTTGTCAGTGAATGATACTAAAATGGAAGAAAAGCTGTTACATAATTTTCTGGGTTTCAATTTTTTATATCTTAGATGTTAAGAGACGAGGATGGGAGAAAGGCAGGTTTGAAACTCAAAGAAAAGGTCCCTGCTTCAGGGGACAATGATGTTAAGATGTCTGATGCAGAGGTATGTACACTTTTTTTTACAGTTTATGTTAATGTGGTAAATCTCACGCAAATGTGCTTAGAATACACATATTTTTGGCTTTTATAATTCATTCAGGGACCATCAAATGGAAGCGGAGAATCATCTAAAGCTGCTTTGGTTGAAGGTTAACATCCTTAAACGTTTTTACGTTTTTATAGAATCTTAAATTTCACTAGAGATGGCATTTTCCACCCATTTACTTATTCATGGCTCGATTCAGGTTATGCACTATATCTAATGGGTACATATGTAAAAATAAAATAAGATAAAAGTAGCTAAAATGGGATCTTTGGGTAATTGCTCAAAACAGGCTTGAGTGGGGACATCCTGAAATACACTTCACTATTTGACACATTTTCTTTCGAAATAGCTTTTTTTAATTATTTCTCATGTGTTTGACCCGTTAGACATATAATATAACCCAAGTCGATCCATTCATAAGTAAATGAGTCTGCATTGTCACTTATAGTTACAGATGCATCAATCAACCTTTGGAATCATTTCATTAGACATAAGATTATTATTGAAATAACATAGTTTTATCATCATATTTGACACATTATTTTTGTAACGATGTTCGTTTAGCAAAAAGTGCCCAGGATCAACCCAACCCATACCCATTGACTCTTTGCCACAAACACTTACCCACCTTTGCTACACGAATCTTGACCTAGAGGTTAAGATAGGCATAACAAACAAAAAATGCTTAAGGGTTGGTCTAAAATACCAGGGCAATGGGAAGAACATGATTAGGTGATTGAGTGTAAAGTGTGTGTTATATGAGAGTATGATGAGTTGAGAGTGAATGCCTTATCCATATATGGAGAATGGTATTTATAGTGCCCATCGAGGCTTGACCACTAAGGGAGGAGTTCTAATTTAAGGCAACTGTTGAAGGAATTTTATGTCTTTGGACTAGATAAACATCCCCCTTGGTGTGAGTTTCTGAGATGACATAAATGACCTCTGTTTCTATAGTTGACATCTGTCCCTGGGCCAACGGCTTTCTGTCCTCTTTGTTAGGTTGTTATCTCGGTTTTGTCTGCTTGCTTTTTGTCGTTTCATACCTACTATATTCGTTCTTCTACGACACATCCTCTTTGGTTTGAGATTTCTCTAAGTGTTAGACGTGCGTCTTACTAAGGCTGGACACATGTTATCCTTTAAGTGCGACCCCTTGTGTCTTTAAATTTAGCTGTGACACCCCTTACGTTTGCTCTTTGGCTTGGCCGTTACACTCCTTTGGTTGGCCTCGTGACTCGCTTCATGCCTAAGCCGTGTGTGGATTGTGACTTAATCCTTTTTAGAGTTTTAGAGGTGGTACCCCATCAAGTCTAAATGAGCTTTCACTCTAGGCTAAAAGGAGCATTGCCTCAACCGGTAAATAAACCGTAGGTTAATTGTCCCCGTGCCTTGGCTTGGGCTTGACTTGAGGTTAATAGCCTTCATGCCTTGGCTTGGGCTTGATTTGATACCAATTGTCCCCATGCCTTGGCTTGGGTGACTCAATATCAATTGTCCCCATGCCTTGGCTTGGGCTTGACTCGAGGTCAATTATCCACATGCCTTGAGATAACCACTTAGTTTATAGGGTGTCACCCTCTCACTGCCCCATCTTCACACATATCTTTTGGTCCTCTTTTAACCTTTTGATTTAATTTGTATTGGATTACTACTATAAATTTCAGGTGTTGGTTCTGATAAGAATGCTCAGTTGACCGGGGTGTATGATTTGGTGGCTGTACTGACTCATAAAGGCAGAAGTGCAGATTCAGGTCATTATGTTGCTTGGGTCAAGCAAGAAAATGGTTAGTCCATCATGTCTGTCCGTTTGATCTGTTTTTACCATAATTTTCATACTTATGCGCTTTTCGTTTGTTGCATAATAACTAACGTGGATATAGGGAAATGGATCCAATTCGATGATGATAATCCAATCCCACAAAGGGAAGAAGATATAACAAAACTTTCTGGAGGAGGTATGAATAAATTTCCCCTTTTAGCTTTATCCTTCGATTATTGTAATTAGTCTAAGTGTCCAGCTGACATATATGATGATTATATGTTGGTTCATTTACATGTGATTTTGTTGAAACAAACAAGGAAATGGAGCGAAAATAATGCTTAATATATCTTTGATGCATAAAACTTTCTAAACCATTTTCTCCAATAAAATTTGAACTAGCATTAGAATAATAACTTTTTTAGTGCTATTGTTGACATTCCCTAGACTTTACTTTTGCATGATTAAATCCATTAACTTATTAAAATTTTATGATAAAATCCCTGCATTTTTATTCTAAACAAAAAAAGTCACTTCTATTTGCATTATAAAGGTGAAGTTTGTCGTTATTTCACCATTCCCAGACCCTACCAATTTGACAGGGTATGTATGTTTTTATTATGGAAAAAGTCTTGAACTCTTTAAATATCACGTAAAATGTTCCTTATATATGTGATTAGGTTCCCAAACTTTATAAAAACGACTTCTGTTAATTTAGGATTTAATAGACAATATTCAAATTAACGAAACTGTATATGAAAGCTCAAGTGTTTAGACCATTTGTTAGATGTTTTAATGTTGATTGATTCATTGTTTTGATGCTACAGGCGATTGGCATATGGCCTACATTTGCATGTACAAGGCTCGCACCATTCCAATGTGATGTCGTTTCTGTTATAATTGTGTAATTTAATATCTGAAACTGTGATTTAGTTTACATCAAAACATAGAATTTGGAGCGAGGGACAAAGATTTCGATTTCAAAAATTGCTTTCCATGATGTGCTTTCAACGTTTATTTAGTTAATTGTCAAATACACACACAAGACTGGCAGATTTTAGAAGTTTCTTCCCCATGAAAATGTTGGATATAGTGCAATACAATTTGGAATGCCTCTTTTAGTTCATAAAAAAGCTAAAACTACTAAAGTAAATAAACACTCGATTTTTACCCATCATGCCTAAAAGCAGCGTTATGTTTATTCAAGTAATTTTGGGAACAATACGTGTACAGTTTATTTGATTTAATCTTCACAATCTCAATTTTGAACAACCCCTAATTAACAATGAAACATGGTTGAGGATCCAAGATCTTTTTTTTTCAGTCACGGGGTGTTGAGACGTCTAAATTTTTGGTTCCAGTTAGCTAGAGGTACTCAAATCGGTTCTAAACCCTGAACCGGCTTGAGGCGGCATGGAACCCAAACCGATGTAACCGGTCCGGGTCCAAACCGGTTCCTGGGTCCAAATAGGTTTTGGTACTGGTCCGGTGGATTTTCTTTTAGATACTTTATAAAAATAAATACATTAAGGAACAACATAATATTCAAATTTCATTAACGACTAAGGGTTTTAAAACAAGAAAAATACAAAGTACAAATCACTTCATAAAAAAACGTGTACGAATTAAAAAAAAAACTAATTTATTTTATTTTTATCCGTCCTCCTCGTCTTACTAGTCCGTTAGTGTTTATTCATCATCATAAATATTAAGGCCTATGTGACTTGTCATATAAAAATGTGATTACCCCTAAAAAGTTTTGTATATGTTCTGTTGTGTCCAAATGATCCTTTAAGCAAATACACATCTCTGTTGACGTCAAAGTGAGTCGTGTTCTTTATATTATTATATACATTAATAAGTCAATTTTGGTCCTCTACACATTAAGAGTGACTGAAGAGTCACTCCATACATTAGGATTGGACCGAGCTCATCTGCCATTTATGAATTAATTGGGCCAACATAAAGTTGTTATTATGTTCATGCGTCACACAAATTTCACATGGTACCAAAATCTGGTCCGTACAAAAAAAAAACAAATTGTTTTACAGGATTGCGATAAAGGGTATCAGACAGACTAGTATTAGACTATTACGACTGCACTAATAATAATAATAAGTTGATAATAACAATAATAATAAAAGCTTGCAAGCAAGTAAGCTGCATGGCTCTTTCAATTCCCAACTATAACTACATCTGAACTACATTTGTTCAACAGAAAAACAACATCCCTTTTGCAATAAAGCTAACTTTTCCTTTTTACCAAAAACGGAAAAGAAATAATGGAGGGTGAAGCCGAAAACTTTTTTCTGGGGAGGACGGTATAACAAAAGCTCCAACATGTGTGGATGAAAAAGAAAACATCAGTTGGACATCTTCTAGACCTTCTTTATGTGTGTATTCGTTTGACGTCGTTCAAAGAAAACCAGCAAAAGTGTTGAAAACCCGAATTTTTTTCAAGGGTAGAGTTGTAATTTATGCATAGTATATGTACAAGCTGTTTGCAGCAGCGCAAGCAATGGAGTTTTCAGATGGATGCCATGCTAAGTGGAGTAGTTTTGTAGTGAAATCAAATGAGCTCCCATTTGGGTCCATCTCTCCCCCTAATCACAAGCTTATATCAATTAACAAAACTTTGTACCAGAAATGAAATGATTATTGGTTGACAAAGAAAAAAGGAGACTAACCTCGTCTGACCACACGGCTTATGCTGCTGCTTAAAGATCTTGAAGGAGTCTGCACTTGTCTCCTACATAAGACAGGTCGGTCCAGTTGGGTTATATTTTAATTTTGATTTAATGGGTTGTACAATTAACAAGTTTATATACAGACATAACAGGTCCAGCTGATAAAAGTCACCCAAAAAGCATTACCCAAGATAGCTTTATTAATAAAATTTAAACTCTATGTTGATAAATTCCTTCGGCAATTATATTAATTATATTGGTTAGTAAGCAAAATAACCAAAACACTAGAGGTGCCTATTTCGATTTATTTGGGTTGTGTTTTATCAAAAGAGAAAAAACAGCTAAACTTGTGAACAGACCAAAGGGGTTTATTCACCCTACCTACATAAGACGGGTCTGTCCATTCAGGTTGTATCTTATTTTTAATGGGACAGATATATAGGTAAAATTAACATATTTAGATAAAAACAAAACATATTTGGTGGCTATAGCGCCTTGATAGGCCCTGTTTCTCGTTTTTAATAACTTTCTGCCATTCAAAGAAAGAAAGAAGATAAAAAAAAAATATGTGGAATAGATAGAAGTCAGCCAAAAAGCATCTTAGGCGCCAACAAACCTCCTAAATCACTTTATATAGTATAATGTATGCACTATATTGATAATTGTTTTTGCAGTCATATTTAGTATACAAGTCGGTTAAAATATTTAAATTATTTTATTTAAAACGGAGGTGCCAACTACAATCCATTTGGGTTGTGTTTTATTTGGGATGGGAAAAAATATAGCTGAAGGGGGAACGTGTCAAATAGACTTGAACTTTGAAGCCTTCTAACGTCTTCTTTTTGAACTAACCCTCCAAAACCATTCTTTACACAAAGATTAAGATTATAATTCTGATAAAACTGTTTTTGAAATACTAATTAACACATTAATTATTTATTTTTTTTAATGATGGACAAAAGATGTTTTGCGTATCAACCCATCTGACCCAACCATTTTCAATCCTTGTTAAAAATGACCCATTTAAGTCTGAACCTGTTTTCACTGTTACCCAGCACCCTCTATTAAACAAAAGTACTATCAGGTTAACTTGACCTGCCCATTTTTGCCACTATAGACTATCCCGTATAAAAGGGTATAAAAGGACTCGTAAAGAATTCAGGCAGAAGGTGTTATTCTAGATACCTCATTGGGTTTTTGCTAGCTTCCAGGGTAGATGCTTCAGTACTGTTGGGACTTGATCCAAATACACGAAAAAGATTGCTGAAATAATATTAGTTTAACAAGTGAGTGATAGCAAAAATAATAATAATAAAAAATAAACATTATATTAATTCAATACAGGCATCACCTGTAAGAACCAGTTGCTACCCGTTGACCATCACCACTTAGACAGCACTCAAATTTATCAAAGATCGAATCATTTTCATATAAGTCACATAGCTGGATGTTATCAGTTGCATAAAATTAATAATCTCAGTGCAAAACATAAAATAGCTGCAAAATGATTGGTGAATTCAGGAGGTATACCTTGGGTCTTAAATTTTCATGAACCTGAAATGTTGAAACTGGTCCCGAGTCCATGTTGATATCCCACAACTGTATAAATCAATTACCATTTTAGTAAATACCAACTGCAGGTAAAGAAGTGTTCTTTCTTTAGTTGGAAAGAGAGAGCTTAATTGCAAGCAATGTAAGATATTCTGCAATGTAAGGTAGCTTAATTATGATAACGCTTATCCTAATATGCCAAGGTAAAGACTAGAGACAAATGTGGCAGGCAGACATTTTGTTTAATGGATCAAAACGGGTAATGTTTTTGTACAGGTTGAAGCCGAGCAAAAACTAATTTCCAAAAAAATTGTAAGTCATTTGTATTTAATATAATTAAAAATACACACATACACACATATAACATACACTATGGCGGATGGCCAACTTTTGATCCACTTGACCAGTTACAAATGTAACAGAATTACAAATATAATAGAGCAACAAACCTTAAGGGTCATGTAATCACGGCTTAGAATATATCTTCCACCCCTTGCAAACTTAACATCTGAAATAGATGCTATTATCTCAGTAAAAAATGATCTCGAACCAGGTGACTCTTGGTCTTGGAACCTACAAAATAAACGTGTCGTTATGAGAAAGCAAAACAAAACTAGCGTGGGCAAACAAACCGAAACATAAACAAACTTCACACTTGTACATGGTTTTAGTTACCAATAGAAGCCAACTTACATTTTATCACTGATTTTAGCAATAAGGTTAGCTTTTATAATCAATCGCAGCAAAGAATGATTTGTTCGACCGTTAGATCATTTTTGCTAACTCTGCACGATGCCACGTGTCATTTGATGCGACCTAAATATGACTTTTCTGGAGGCCGAGATGTGATTAACAAGAAAAAGACAGCAGAAAGTTTTGAACAAGAAACAGTCTTGATCAACTCCTTTGATTAATAGCATCGGAAATTTGCACACAAAAAACATAACCCTAAGACCCCCCTATTTATACTAGACAAAACTCCTTACACTAGGAAACTATCAAACCATATCAAACTAAAAAACTCAATAAACTCGTAACATCTAAACATAATCATACTCAAATAGAGACTTCACACCATAAATAAAACAATACTAACTGAAATTTTAACCTAACCAACTCCAAGACTCAAAAACCTAGTTGTCACCTTCATTTCACATGTGAACAACTTCAATTAACTCCCCAACAAGGGTCCTTTTTTTTCAAACTTGTAAACAAAGTTTTCTTTTAGTTTTTTTTTCACATAAACATTTTGGCCTATGTGGCTGATATGGTAGCTGTAATGGCATCAACCAGTGCCACATCAGTTAATATGAGCTTGTTTGCTAAAATTAGTACCAGATTGTAATTTGGTTTCTATTTTACGCCTAATTAAAAGTTGATTGCAAAATCAGAAAAAATGTGTAAGGTTAGTTTCTATTCCGGGGAATTTTCACAACTAGAACTGTATATAGAGACTGAAAAAAAAGCCAACAAAATACTTACAATTTAGAATGTCTATCACATAATGCAGATTGACGCAAGTCAATAAGACGAATGGATCCTTTTGAACTACTATATGCTAGTGTGTTACAGTGAGTAGGATGAAATTCTGCTGATGTAATAACCTCTGCAAGTAAGCTGATATATATGAGAGTTTAAAATAGATAAAGCCACAAAGAGTTCATTGATACAAAATTAGATGTTGAAACTTTGGTTACTAATTTCCAAATCAGATTTAATTGCTTGTAAATAAGATATGAGCTAGATATGTACCAGTGAGGTCCTCCATATTTGCAGGCTTGACATCCACAATGTTGAAACTTTGGTTACTAATTTCCAAATTCCACAGGTTTATCCGAAGATCATCAGCCGATATGAATGTTTCACCATCACTAATGCAAACAAAAAACAGTAATAAAGAATATTAGACACATAACTATTGATGAACGCCTAATGAAAATAGTAGTAAACAACTAAACATAAAATATGAACAAGCTTTCTGTCATTCATAGACAAAACAGATTAAATAGCCTGAAATTCCATAGAATGATGATAACTAAGTTTATTCTGATGAAGTTCATATTACATAAACATCACATTTAAAATTAGTAAATATTCAGGAAGGGATTCCTGTGAGCCCACGACCTTTTGTTATTCCCACGTAGATGGCAAGTCAAGAAACATGATACCTATACCTATCATTATTATATGTAAAATGGTCCAGTACTTATATTACACTCATTTATGTGGTAGGGAAAGAAAGTACAGCACTTACTATTCACTTGTTTGTAAATGGATAAAAAGGAAGGTGAGTTTTATTGTTCAAGACCATACAACTTTATCTTATATTTTAAACATTTTGGAGTAAAATTTTAAATAATGGCATTTTAATTTTGTTATTAAATTAAGACAGAAACTGGGAAAAATTAAAGTTGGAATAAAAGACTAATAATCTACAATTCATTTCAGCCTTTTTACTTCATATATTGATATAAAGGTAGATAACTATATGTCTATACTCTATGATATTATAAATTATTAAGTATCAATATACGATAACTATAATTCATTTCAGCCTTGTTAATAATGAGGAAAGCCCAATATATTCCATGGATGAGCACAGGCCAGTGGACCAAGGGCCTGGAAGGTTTATCGTAGGGGACATTGGTTAAAAGTGTACGTGTAGGGCTGATTAGCATGGAGGTTGTTAGATGTTACTCATGATGAGAGAGAATATTATATAGCTAGTTTTGCTGTAAGTGTGAGGTTTGCGTAAGAGATCTGTTGACCCGGTTAAATAGCTGGGTCAGGAGGATTACAAATTTCCGGGTCTTCATTCGAGTTTCTTCAAGTTCCACTAATGAAACCTTTTCAGCTCTAAATTGTCTATATTTCACCTGTTCTTAGCTTTATCTCAGTTACTACTGTGATATATAGACCAAATTTAGTTCTAGAAAACGTTTAGAATAACAATATAATACATGACAATAAAATGAAAAATAATTGATATCCAAACCTGTTATTTGATATAGAATTGATATGATAATCATGAGCATGTGCATACACTCTTTTACATCTTGCAACAGAGCTCGTCTCGTTACTAGTTACCTGCAAAATTTACCTTCATGTTATATTAAATAAAAATAAAGAACACTAAATGACGCAAGCAAAAATCACGTCGCAATAAGATAACAATACTAAATTGATTATGAGGGTGTCTGGATTTACATTTAGAAACTGATTATCTTATTATTGCAACTTGAAATTATGATAATCAGCTTTTAATGTTTGGATAAACATACTGTGCAATCAGTCTCATATTAGCTACAATACTGATTATCAAATGACCAACTCTGAAAGAATGTTACTCACATCTCGTAAGATGCAACTAATTTTTTCACATGAATACCCTTTTTGGAGATATGTGGGTTATTATATTTATATATTTTTTAAAAATAGTGGTATGTTGAACACCAAAACAACAAGTATATGATAAATACAACTTCAAACAACAAAAGCATGTCCAAACTCCAAACACTATCTACTTCGGCTCATTAATTACAGGTGAATTGTCTTTTTCAAGATCACATCACTTTCAAAATACACATCCAAACACCCCTTAAATGATGAAAATCATTATAATCAAAGACAAGACTGTATCATTATTACTAGTTAGCCCATTTTCACCTGTAAACGCAATAATTGAAAAGCATATAAAGCACAGATTGAGTACAACTACCACAGGTAAGCGCAATGACTGAACCCCTGAAGAAGAAAAGTCCTTGTTCAAAATGCTGTAAGATTTATCTGTGCACTCCCCATTTGAAGTATGTGTATTAATTGAAGAAATACTAGAACTCGCAATACTCCCATTTCCAACAGCTTTTAAAGGGTCCATATTCATGTCAGCAATTTTCTTAACCTTTTTCTCCTGTACCTGAAAAGTCAACAAATTTTGTTAATTTATGTGCATGTCACGACGGAAGCAAAATATATTAAAGTTGGTTTTGTTAATTTTTGGACCTTCCAGAATTTGATGGTTTTGTCATTAGTAGACAAAAGAAAAAGGGCACCGTTGGCTGTTTGGCACCATTTAATTTTGTTAATTTTCTCCTCGATCTCCAAACTCTTTAGATAATCGAACTGAAAGCAAAAGTTGAGATGAAACAGTAAGCAACACGAATAATCCATCACACACTATTAAAGGTGGACTAATGGGTAGGGTGGGTAACAGGCAAACATGTATTTTATGAGTGGTCCGAAACAGGTTGGTTGACCTGAAACATTCTTGGTCCTAACACTTTTTATGAATAATTATTGTGTAAAATATGATAACAAAAACTATATTATCTCATAGTAACCTAACTTCGTCAATAAAATGATTGAGGAGGTTTTGTGCATATAAACTACACTTTGGGCAACCTTTAGAACCATTTTCTTTTTGGCTAATCCTTTCTGTCTTTACGTGTTTGCAAAAACATAACCCAAATCGACCACTCATAAGTAAATGTGTCAAAATTGCCACCTGTACACACTATACAATTAGCTCAACTAACAAGAAAAGTACCTCAGGTTCATGGCTCTGAAACTCGGTTTTGTAATGGAATTCTGGATGCCTACTACTTGGGTAATCATTTTTCTCTAGATCCTTTCTATTTCCGCCATGCTACATAATTAAGTGGGATTTATATATTGCATAGTACAAAAATGACAGAAAATTAAAACACAAGAAAGAGAAACAGAAATCTCAAGAATTCATATTATATCTGACCTCCTTCTTATCGGTCCTCTCAAATAATACCACCCTTCCCCCACGATCACCAGTAGCAAGATGGTCACCACTTTTATCAAACTCAATAGCCGAAATAATATCAACTGTCACACAAGTAGTAAACAGCTTATACAACTTGAAATAAGTGCGCAAAGATGTTAAATTAAACATTATACATATAATTAGCCATCATCAGTAATATTTTAGGTTTTGTTTTCAGTCAGAGATTGGCGTTATTTTGCCAATTATAGAAACATGTTAGCGCTTGCAAGATTTAATATATTTATAAATCATGATATTGTAAAAACCTTGCAAGTTACAAATGACCAGCAGAACATAATTGGATATAAAGCCTTTAAAGCATCGTAACTTACATTTCCAAAATTACCAACACGCATTATTGGTTTCTAGGTTATAGCAACTATAAGAATTGTACCTCCTACTTAAATTAAAGTTTTATTAGTGTCATTTGATATGCGACAAAGTTCCAAATGACTGTAAACTATAGTTTGTTTACACAGATATCCTCTGAAGTTTCATCACAATACTAACTTAAGAAGGTGGCATGTCTTTATTAACTAGTGAAATATTAAAAAAAAAAAATCTTCAACATTACTCAAGAACTCCAGGCAGCTTCCCCTATGTCTAGAGGTTTTATTTATATAAAAATATCATATAAAGGGTCATGCAAATACCGGAAAAACCATCTTCACCTATGAGTATATGAAGTTCAAACTTTCAACAAAAGATATTACAACTCTACAACATACCAAAGTATTACAAGATTACCTCTATTCTGCTAATATAACCACAAGTATATTACAGTTGGATACCATATATGATGATAAGATATTTGATTCGATTCACACTGACAATAAGTATACCACCATTAGTATAAGATTTGTTTAAGCATAAAATAAGTCGGTTACTTAAAATAATATATGCACCTAAGGGCTTGGCCTATTGGTGTCCCCCTCTATCATAGAGGTTGAGGGTTCAAACTCCACATGGGGCATGTGGTGGATTTATTACATGTGTAGTTTAGGAGCAGTTCAAAAAAAAATAAAAAATAAAAACATAATTAACATATGCACCGACTGCAACAGAGTAATTTAGGCAGAATGAAGTATTATTAGTAAGCTTAAATCTTCCAGATAATTACATTACACCACAACAGAATATGCATTTCCAGGAGCTAATTAAATGCCAGAAAACAATAGCTTCATCAACGTATAATTGCAAGCTTGCCATTATATAACTGATTTAGGTCAACAGCTAACTAAGTAGCAGTACTAATTATTAGCCTGGCAATAATTCAGCAATGTAGCGATTCCAAAATTAATTAGATCAAAGACAACACAATCCAAACCCTAATCAAAATACGAATACGAGGATTCAATCACGAAGTGTTAAGTATCGAAGCTAGTTTACCTTCCTGAACTTGTTCACCGGCGGTGCGTTCCCCGAAAACCTGTGAGAATTTCCAGTCGAGCGGAGACGGTGGAGCTGCTGCCGCCGTAACATTACCACCACCGGCCATTACTTGTTAATCTTCTCCTTAATCGGTTCGGTTTATCTAACTAATCAATCGATAGGCAAAACAGATTAATGAGGAGGTAGAAGCTATAATCAAAACAGCATCAGCGGATCGCTTTTTCGTAATAAATATTCTTCGCGATCGCAGCTTCCGGACCGTCGGATGATTTCATGAAGGAAAAAGAACAAAAGAATGTTGCCTTTTCAATCAACCATTGATAAGCATCAGAATCGCTTAAGATTTGATTTAATTTTTTTTTTCTCTCTCTCTAGGAAATGAAAAAAGCTTCCGGACTGTCGTTGGTTTATGAAGAAGAAGAAATCTGTTAAACAACGGTTGATTGCGTCAAAGTGGAATGGGATTGGAAGGAAGCGTGGATGAATGAGAGTGGTTAGCGTGACAGCCAGTGAGTTTAGTCAAAAGCAGATGGGGATGGAGGGCATTGTTATCGAGGAAGTTTACACGACCGGGGTTGAGTTAACGATGGATGCATCATGTGTGAAAATGACATCTCTATTATATTCTTTACTTTTGGAGTTTTGGATTTGATACTTTCTCCTCCTATGGAAATATTTGTGTTAACATGTCGTGATTTTTTTATTTTTTTTTTTAACGGCGAAAGGTTTATTGTAAACTAGTGAGAAGCTAAAAAAAAACGTTATAAATAAACTAGAAAAAGATATAATGTTTGATGACAAAACTTTGGTGACCAATCTAAATCAGTGAACTTAGCCCTTTGTTTGAGTCATAGGAAGGAGTCGAGTTTGATGTTTTCCAAGATTTTGCCTGGTTGTATGTTTATATTGGAACTCTTTTTTATTTCTTGCTTTCAAATTGACCATGTGGATGCATATATGACACTGAGCAACGTGCTTTTGATTTTGGAGGGGAGAGCTTGAGAGGCCGATGTAAACAATTGCCTAATTGATCCGGTGATGTGAAGGGGGGATTTGCACCATTATTAGGATTAGCTGTCAAGTTTTTTATGCCATTTCGCAGCTGGTTAGGATATGATCTACTGTTTCATTCACATTTGAGCACCACGAGCATGAAGGATTTAGCATGTTCATCCCTCTCCTAAGCAATTTTGATTTGACTGGTATACGATTGAAAGTTGCTTTCCATGTAAATATATTGACTTTTTTTTGGAGCCTCCTTCTGTTTTTGTAATTCAATAACTATTCAAGTTTTCATTACTTTTTGTGTTATTAAAGCTATTTGTAACGGTCACATTACATTTTTTCAATCCCTTACTTTCTATCTAACAGAGTACATATGTATACTTATGTGAAAGACATATCATACACAACCGAAGTAACTCTTAGACCAATACTATTTTTCTTTAAATAATTCTCATGATTTGTTATCGGATCAATTCGTATGTTTTTAGCCTCTAAATATTAGTAGGATCCATATGTTTTACCATTCAAGTTCGTAAGATAATCAATTTATATGTTAATTTTGTTTCTAATGATACTTTATTTTTCACGACCGGTTTCGTACTTTGTGGGAGAGAGTTGTTGAGTGTTAGCCGATCTAGTTATTCGAGTTTGTTGAAGGGGTCAAATTCTTCATGTTAACATTGTTAAGGGTGGGGAAATTACCGGAACGCATGTCACATGAGAGGCTAATGATGTCATTTAACATTCTTATTTTCAGCAGTGTCAAAAATGTTTTAAAAAAAATAAAATGCTAAGGGTTAATACGTGAGAAGATTCATTTTTGAATTTATATGATTAAATGGAGCAAATCTAAGAACCAAAATAGTCTCTAATCTCATGGACCAGGCCCTTTAGGTTCCCTTAATTCAACCCAATAAAACAAAACAAAAGGGATCCAATAGCTGTCAGCTGCGGGCTGCCTCCCAATTGCCCAACAAATTTTTTGTCTTTTTGTTAAAACAAGTAAAGTTGTAAATCAGAGGTTTTTGTTCAAGCCAATTTAGGTTCAAAGCGGTTCGTGAGGGGCGTTTACCAGATTTGACAGGTTTGAAATCAAGTATTAACCGGTTCAAACAGCGTTATAAACCGATTTCAACCATGTTAAGGTAAACGTAGTGGGGCGCCACCCTCCTCCATAACGTTCATGGTCCATAATTTATCTTAGATTTATTTTCAGCACATTTTAATTTGTTTTGAGATTTGTGAGAACCTAAATGCTATATATCCGGTGAAGGTAATGGCTATGATTGAAACTTTAACGGTAACAGATAAACAACTAAACTCGGATACAAATACATGACCGATAATTGAGTCTAGGTTTCAAAAACACCACCTAAATTACTAGGTTGGATTAGCAATAAAGAATCAAGTTTAACAAAACTTGCAAAAGTAATCAACATAAACTTCTCTGATCTTTTCGTTCAACTTTCAAAAATGCAACCCCACACGTACCCAATTCTAGGACTCTCCTAGAATTATTGTTCCCGATTAGATTAGTTTGCAAATTGGCTAAGAACGGAAGCAAGAACAGAAAAAATCATCATTTATAACGTTTTCTTTTATCTCATCGATTTTAATTCTTTTCGTTAAAACATAGACAACCAACTTAAAGAATAAACTTGACATTATACCTTCTTGATCCTCCTAATATTACTGGATTTAACGTGTTGTGCCGCTTATTAAATGATAACATAAATAAAAAACGGATGTCACGTCACAACGCACAGGGTCAAACATCTTTTTAAAACAAAATGGATTTCTTTTATTAAGGTCATAACTTATCATTATGTAATCATTGAATATACCAGGGCAGTTGTCAAATACTTTCTTTACATAAATGTCACCCATTAGTTGCTTTTAGAGAATAAGTTTTAAAATACGGGTGCGTTTGGTTGTGGAAAATACATCCTGTTTTTCATTTAAAAAAAAATTAAAAACAGAAAACGCGTTTAAATTGTAGTTTTCAAGAAAATTTTTTCAGAAAAACAGAAAACGGTGTTTTCAAACTTTTAAACAAAAATTGGAAAACACTTTTTTTTTTGTTTTCCATTTTCAGTTTTTGTTTTCCAAATTTCTATTTTGGAAACTGGAAAACCCATCTTTTGGTTTAGAACGCGTTTTCAAAAACTTTTATGTGTTTTCTGGAGATGGAAAACCCATTTCATTTTTTAGAAAATGGAAAACTGGAAAATGTTTTCCACAACCAAACGCACCCTTAAATGGGTTTTCCATTTCCAAAATAAAAATCTGGAAAACAAAAACTGAAAATGGAAAGAAAAAAAAAGTGTTTTCCAATTTTAGTTTAAAAGTTAGAAAACACCGTTTTTTGTTTTCCTAATTTTTTTTTTGGAAAACTACAATTCGAACGCGTTTTCTGTTTTCTATATTTTCTTAGTTTAAAAGTTAGAAAAAAAGTGTTTTCCAATAATTTTTTTTTTTTTTTGAAAAACAGAAATGAAAAACAAGGTGTGTTTTCCACAACCAAACACACCATTAGTTTCTAATTTTAACGTCGTTACGCAATAAACATCGACTTCCGTTTTCTTTACATTGTGTTACAATAACACAATTGCTTTGCTTTATGTATCCACTTTAACCCCTCGATAACGAAGGCTAGTTTTATAACAAAATGGTCAAGAATATGCGCTTCCCTATTTCCCTATCCGGTAGGGGACATCGAACCGATCGGATCACATGATATGGTTACGTGTCCCATAGATCTTGACCTTCCACAAAACTAGGGCTGGCAAATCGTGTCAGACACGACCTGTTAAGACATGACACGATAAGACACGACACGATTGGTCTCAAACACGAACACGACACGAAAACTTTTCGTGTCTAGTTTTCAAAACACGAACACGACCTGTATTTTAACGGGTCGACACGATAAGACCTGTTTAGACACGAAATTTTAACTAATCGACGGTCGACACGATAAAACTTGTTTCACTCAACCTGTTTAGACACGAACATGACATGTATTTTAACGAGTTTAATAATTGAGAGATGTATGAGTGTATGTTACGGTAGAAATGGAATGGAGTTTTGAGAGATGTCATCTAATAATCTAATTCTAATATATCTTTAATATATTATTTAAAAAATATATATATTATCAAAATATAAACGTGTCTTAACAGGTTAACAGGTTTCGACCTGTTAAGACACTAAAATTAACAGGTCTTAGCAGGTTGACCTGTTAATGACACGAAACCTGTTAATCCCAAACACGAAACCTGTTAACATTGTCGTGTTTCGTGTCGTGTTTTCGTGTTCGTGTCAAAATTGCCAGCCCTACACAAAACTTACATTTAACTTCTTTTATTAAATGAGTATTTATTTTGGCAAATAAGGATGTGGATTAAATAAATTAAACATTTACTATATACATATAAAATCCATATTACGATTTACGACCATGTATTTTCTTTCGCATGATTGTAAAAATTCATGGTCTCCGTCTCCTAAACTGCTAAAAATGAGCCCACCGGAGCAAAAGAAATTTAAAACCTTGTTGCGTTTTTTTTATTTATTAATTTATAGTTTTGCTAAGTTACTTTTTTAGTTATTCGATATTTTTTTACTTCATTCTTGTATTTATTTATTATTTTGGATGATGGATCAGAAAAGGATAAGTTTAGTATTTTAGTATTGAGTAAGGAGGAATGCATGTGTTTGGTTATGGGTGTAGGTTTTGTTTGTTTCTGGGCGAAAGAACCGATGATTAATCTTCAACAAAGATTGTATTTTGATTAAAGAGTGGCTTGAGTGATTTATGAATATAATAATAGATATATATGAGTGTGGATCAAACATGATCAATTCAATCATCAATTAATCATGATAAACAATAATAAAATATAAAAGTAAATATGAAATCAAGTTGTAGGATGATAAAACCATGATAGATTCTTAGATTGGTTTCCGTTGGATGATAGAGATTTTATGAGAGAGACGACTTGCTTTTAATCTTATATTTATAGATCAGACATCTAGATGAAAACTTTAATTTTGTATAATTTATTGGTTAAGTCCATCAATAAACCAATCCTGTTATTTTAGAGAATATTAAGTTATTAACCCATTAACACGAATGAAAACTTTTATGATACCATGGTATTGGTGGTAAAAGAAGACTGATGACTAAAAGGTTATGGGTTCGATCCTTAAGTCTGACATATTTTTTATTTAACTGCTTACGGAGATGATTTCATAAACATAGACTCAAGTTGGATAGATAATATTTAGTTGAACGCTCCAACAAAAATATACAATTTATTTCACAATTATCCTATATACAAATATGAAGTTAAAAATAATAGTTTCACGGGTCTATTGGGTCACGTGGCTCTACACAGTGGATGCCTCGTGGCAGGGTTTATTTAATTTATTTTTTGTTTTTTCTTTCATTCTTCTTAAATTGTTTTTTAAGCGTTACTTTTGGTTTGGTTTTAGTTTCAAACCATTGCCTTTAGGTGTGACAATCCTTTTATTTTTATTTGTATGTCATTTTCTATTTCATTTTCAATCGTTCTATAGGTTTTAGTTTTAGTTTTTAAACCGTGCTTTTAGGTATCTATAATTTTTTAGTGTTATATTTAATTACACTTCTAATTTTAACGTCGTTACGTAGTTCTTTTATATTTCTGCATTTTTACGTTTTGTTTTAGCAATACAACAATTTTATATACCAGTGTTATCTCACACAATACACGATAGTTAATCTAGTGGTAAACATGAATTAAATGATTGAGACCTTATTTATACAAGTCCAACCTCTTAATACCATTTTGTATTTTGAGGTTGAAGACTATTTGTGAATATAACTACCATACGGAAATCTGTGTGATGCAGCGATAGTGACAATTTGTAACACGGTACTCGTATCTGTATGAAGGTAGTGACAATTTGTAACGCGGTACTAGAATCTGTATATGAAAGACAATTTATCGTATTTGACTTATTATTTACTTTATTATATAGCATCATTAACAATGATCATTAGATAAATTATTTAATTTTTATTTTCCAATTTTTTCTAATTCTTTAGACAAAATTACAAATTTTGTCCTTTAACTTTACTCATTTTTCAACTTTTGTCCTTTATCTTTTTTTGTTACACTCTCTGTCCTTTAATTTTTTTTTCTTTCACCTTTTGTCCTTTTTAACGGATTCCGTTAAAATCCACCATTAAGTCAAGGGTATTTTTGTCTTTTTACTTTTTAGAGTAGAAAAAGTTATATATATTGTCCTTTAACTTTGCATGTTTTGCAATTCTTATCCTTTATCTTTTTTTTGTTACATTCTCTATCCTTTAACTTTTTTATTCCTTCATCTTTTGTCTTTTTTAACATATTATATTAAAATCCACCGTTAAGTTAAGGGTATTTTTATCTTTTTACTTTTTAGGGGTATTTATTATACTTAAATAAAGAGGAAGGGTGTTATGTAAATCTGTATTTTCTTCCTTATCACCCCACCCCCCACCCTAACCTTAAACCATCACCGGTGAAAACCTCACCCCCACTGTCGGTCGGCCGACGACATCCCATCGAACACTGTCGACGACCCTCCGGCGACCTCCCATCGCCCTGAGATCGGGTTTTTCAGGGGTTGTCGGTGAAGCAGGTGGTCTGGTGACCGTCGACGTGTGGCGAGGAAACGGTGGAGGGTCGTCGGAGGTTTCGTCGGGGCAGAGAGGGCTCGAAGATGAGAGGCCGCCAGAAATTCGACCGGGAAAGAGGAAATGGATAGGGGGATCGAGGTTGCCTTCTCTCTGAAACGAAAGTAGGGGTGGGTGGGGGTGGGGTGATAAAGGGAAAAAATACAGATTTATATAACACACCCTCCTTCTTTATTTAAGTACAATAAATACCCATAAAAGGTAAAAAAGACAAAAATACTCTTGACTTAACGATAGATTTTAACAAAATCTTTTAAAAATGACAAAAGGTGAAAGAATAAAAAAGTTAAAGGATAGAGAATGTAACAAAAAAAATATAAAGGATAAAAATTGCAAAACATGCAAAGTTAAAGGACAAAATATGTAATATTTTCTACCCTAAAAAGTAAAAAGACAAAAATACCCTTGACTTAACGGTGGATTTTAACGGAATCCATTAAAAAGGACAAAAGGTGAAAGAAAAAAAAAGTTAAAGGAAATAGATTCTAACAAAAAAAGATAAAGGACAAAAGTTGAAAAATGGGTAAAGTTAAAAGACAAAATATGTGATTTTTTCAATTCTTTATTTAAAAGACTATTTTGTTCGCTTAAAATTCTTAAAATATTTAATAATTGATAATCTGGTCCTCCTTATATGTATTATTATATAGTATAGATATTTACTTTACTTATATAACATCATCAAATGTCAACAACTTAATTTTATAAAAATTTAACTTAAAAAAAAACTTATATAACATTAAAAGACATAATAAAAGTTGAGTGATTTTAAGTGAACTTCTTTTAGTTTACCATAATGAAACACTACACAACCCTTTTAATTACCTTAACACCCTACCTCACGCAATAAACGGCCGGCACTCTAAGTTTTCGACCAACTGAATTGATGATGCATGACCAGCTCTTACCTTTGATCAATTTTTTACTTTGCTAATATTCGGTTTGTTTTTAACTAGATTTACTACTTGCACGTTGCAGTGGAGTTAACACAGATAAAAACAGATACATTGGTATAACACAACGTAAAAAAATGAAAACAAAACACTCAAAATATTAAGCCTATGGTCTAAAAATTAAATCACACGATTATATTGTTTATTATAACATCAACTTTTGTGTCTCGTTACATTTAAATAAAAAATATATATATTAACATATCACGTGACAACCATCTATACTCACCACGTGGCCTATATAAACGAACAAAATATTATTGCTATCATCCGCATTTTGTAAGTATATAATTAGTTAAAGATTGCACTAACATGAGGCGGTGGACGTGATATGACAATAACACGGTATTAGTTTGGTCTTTGATGGATAGCCATTATTTTCTATTTGTGTTTTTTATTTTATGGACATTATTTTTTTGCTAATATATTCGTTCCGGATACAACCTTTCCCATATACACGCAAACCACATCCAAATTTGTTTATGTGAATACACACACATCTATCTATCTATTCTATATAATATATATATGAAAAGATTAGATGCCACATGGCATCACCACAACAATCCATTTTGTGGTTTTCCGCTCAAATTTTTTCCAATAAATGAAATTTGACTTTCATAATATAGTTATGATTATTCAAAAATAGAAAGAGTCTAATTACAAAGTGTATAATTACGTCTTTAATTATATTCTAAAAAAGTCAAACACAATCAATTATTAGTTCACCAGAAGATTACGTCTTCAATTATCGAATTACATTTATTATAATATTTAAATTGTTGGATTTATTTTTTTAAAAACCACCCGTGCGTCGCACGGGTATAAAAAACTAGTATATATATATATATATATATATATATATATATATATATATATATATATATATATAATATATGAAAAGATTAGATGCCACATGGCATCACCACAACAATCCATTTTGTGGTTTTCCCGCTCAAATTTTTTCCAATAAATGAAATTTGACTTTCATAATATAGTTATGATTATTCAAAAATAGAAAGAGTCTAATTACAAAGTGTATAATTACGTCTTTAATTATATTCTAAAAAAGTCAAACACAATCAATTATTAGTTCACCAGAAGATTACGTCTTCAATTATCGAATTACATTTATTATAATATTTAAATTGTTGGATTTATTTTTTTAAAAACCACCCGTGCGTCGCACGGGTATAAAAAACTAGTATATATATATATATATATATATATATATATATATATATATATATATATATATATATATAGAGGAAGGGTAGAATGAAAACTACCATGAGTTGGGAAAACTTTAAAAACCAAATATGGACCATAGATCTTGATCATCCAATGGTTGAGATTTAAAGTATATTTTTTATTTAACTTTATTAATGTTTTTCATTTAAATTAAAGCTTAAAGGGTACTTTGGGTATTGGTTATTGTTTTGTCATTTTGTAGATTGTACTTGTTTAATCATACCTGTACACTATCTATCAAGCCATACTTTATTTTTTTCTAATCTTCTTTATATCTCATTTCATTTCTACTTTTTTAAAATTTAGTGCAAGCATTTATTCAAACCATTGCCAACCACCACCATCACCTACATGATCCATTAGCCACTACAACCACCCCAGTTTATGACCACCTCCATTCACCTCCTCCGTCGCTCCTCCCCACAACCACCATCGTTCGATGAGGTGGAGACAGAGTCATCGTCGGATGCTCCTTCGCTGATCGATGAAACGTCACTCTCCTATTTCTGTCAGGATCCATCTTGTGAAGCATATTTTCTAAGTTTGTTTTTAATTATTGTTCGTGCGAACACAAGAGCTGGGTTTTGCGATTATAGGTGCAGAGGTTATAACTTTTACGAATAACATCTAAGACAAAGTAATTTATTAGTTTGTTGGTATTTGGTAATGATGATTATATTTTAATCAGTGGGTAAAAATTATAATTTAGTCAGTGGGTAAAAATTATAATTCGATTTTGTGATATCCTTTTAAATACGATTATATTTTAATTACGAATATTAAAATTTACAAAGAAATTAAACCCCATTTTTTCTAGCCGATTCATTTTAGTCTAAAGATATATTTTTAAAGCCCAACTAAGTAATTGTTGCTTAATTGTTGCTTGATCGATGTATGTCCAAAAGATTAAAACCAAAATCAAATGTATTTTTTCTTTTATTTTTTCTTCAATAATAGTTTTTGTGTTGGAATTTTAATTTGCAGACCTGGTTTCTTTCAAAGATAGATATGTATATCACCTATGTAACATATGTAATGATGTTATGTAATTTATTTTGGAGGGGAGGATATGGTGGTTTAAGGGTTGAGAAACATATGTAAATTTACCTATGTTACATATGTAAATTTACCCGTGCAACATGTTAACTTGACCCAATTCCTAGTTACATATATGTTATTTATTTTGAGAGGAGGATATCACGGTTTAAGCGTTGCGAAACATATGTAAATTTATCTATGTTACATATGTAAATTTACCTACGTACTTTTGGTAAATCTTGTCATAATTTTTAATGATGTTACGTATGTATATTACCTATGTAACATATGTAATGATGTTACGTATGTATATTACCTATGTAACATATGTAACGATGTTATGTTATTTATTTTGGAGGGGAGGATATGGTGGTTTAAGGGTTGAGAAACCTATGTAAATTTACCTATGTTACATAAGTAAATTTACCTATGTACTTTTGGTATATCTTGTCATAATTTTAATGATGTTACATATGTATATTACTTATGTAACATATGCAACGATGTTATGTTATTTATTTTGGAGGAGAGGATATGGTGGTTTAAGGGTTGAGAAACATGTGTAAATTTACCTATGTTACATATGTAAATTTACCCGTGTAACATAAGTAACATGTTAACGAAGTTACATATATAAATTTACATATGCAATTATGATAAATCTTGTCATAATGTTAACGATGTTACATATGTAATTTACCTAACATATGTAGCACACAAAATTCTTAAAATTTACTTATGTTCCACTTCTTTTAAATTTCTAGGTTTATTAAGTAATGACACAACACTCTTTTTAATTCATTGCGAGTCTTTATTTTCTGATGTTACATGATTAAACTATATATTTAGAAAATTTTAATTCATGAAAAATATTTATTTTCTGATGTTACATATGTATTTTATCTACGTAAAGTTTACATATGTAAATTACTTATGTAATATATTACATCTCATTTATTTATGTAACACGTGTAGCTCACAATTGATGTTTACGTATACGAAATGATGAACTTATTTTCTTTGTAGGTATATGGATTGTTCTGTTAAAGATAAAGATGATTATCAAGAACCAAGCATAATTACCTTTTATATTTTGTTGTTAGGTTATTATATTTTTTTTTGCTATGTTGTTATATTTTTATGATCTTTTGTTAAATATTCCAGTTTGTATGAAATATTTCGTAACGTTTATTGTTGCTTGTAATTGTTTCTTATATATTAATATATATTTTTTAAATATTCTAGTTGTATGAAACATTTTGCACGTCTACATATACGAACGTATGAAACATTTACGTATGTAACATGCTGTGAGTAGAATGTTTAGTAACAATAACACATTTTTTACTTATGTAACCTAGCTGAAACGTTCTATATTAAAGAGAATAATGACTAGTTATTTTGTTAGGTTGTTATATTTTTTGATAATTTTTTAAATATTCAACTATGTATGAAATATTTTGTAACGTTTTACGTATATAAACGTATGAAACATTTACATATGTAACATGTTGTGAGTAGAATGATTAATAACAATAACACATTTTTTTGCATATGTAACCTAACATAAGCTTTTTATATTAAAGAAAATAATGGCTAGTTATTTTATTAGAAAAAGTCAAAACTTAACTATTTTGAAAATTTTGTTTTAGTACTAGGATTTGTTTTTTTATATTTAAAAAAAATACATTTTTCTATGAAAAGCTTTTTTACTTTTATAAAACACGTATTTTAATATTTGATAATACAATGGAAAACAATTATATTTAATCTGTGATAACTGATTATTAGGAAATTAATTTTAATAAAAAAATAAAATAAGGTGTTAAGTAATAAAAAGAATAAAGAATATATATAAGAAAAGAAATATGATAGAAAGAGATATGATAGAAAAGAGATGAGAGAGGAAAGAGAGTAAAGATGTCATAGAGGAGAGATGAGAGAGGAGAGAGGAGAGAGAGATAGATTGTGATGTCTCTTTAATATATTATATATTTTAAAATACAAATTTAGTACAAGTGATATAAAGTAAGTGTACAATCATATTCTCCTTTTGCAGTTCATCGATTTTATGGCAGAAGACATATTGCATTTTACTTTTAGCAAACATGAAATGACCAAATAATCCTTTTGGGTATGATGCAATTTGATGAGGTGGTTCATTCTTGGTCCTTGGATGAGTTTTGAAAGTTTTCCCAACTAGATTGGGTTTGCATAATAACCATCCCCTATATATATATATATATATATATATATATATAGGCTTAGTATGTGGTGGAAACCCAATTGAGTTAAGAAAACCCTGCAAACCCATCTAAGGGTTATGAGGCTATCCACGTCACCAATTTTTGCTCTTTTGTCATTTACCAATCAGGGATAGAAGTGTCATTTAACCACCCTCAATATTTAATTAATTCTCTTGTTGTCAGATCTATCCATCGAATATCTACCAAAATATTCAAATATTTCAATTCCCTCATACAAGTTGGCCAGCATATCACAAAAGTAAACGCTTCCATGTTGACTTCATCCTTTCTTTATTTTTAACATCCTCCTTCCTTCATTCACTTGCTGTCTTAATCAATATTTTTTTATTCTTCTTCTTCAACCTTCATGATTCATCTTCATGGGTCTTGATCTGCAGCAGCCATAATAATGCTGCCACTAAAACACTTGATATTTCCCTCTTTCTCCACCAAGCATCACTATCATTTGGGTTTTATTGGATTCTTGATTATACTCATACTCCTCTTCCCCACACTCACAGATGCAAAATGTCACCCTGATGATCAAGATTCTCTCTTGGCCTTTGCAACCAACCTTCCCAATCTCAATTGGTCTGCTTCCCTTGATTGCTGCTCGTGGGGCGGAATCTCTTGTGACGATAAAGGATACCGGGTAGTCAGGTTATCCATCCCCGAAAGAGACCTTCGTGGTGCCATCCCTTCTTCTCTTCAAAATCTCACCTCTCTCTCTTTCCTCAACCTGTCTTATAATTTCCTTTCGGGTCCTCTCCCCGCCGGACTTTTCTCCTCTCTCAACAGCTTGCACACCATTGACTTGAGCTACAATAGGCTTTATGGATGCCTACCCGACACCTTTCCGTCTACCCTCCGATTGATCGATTTCTCTAGCAACCTTTTCAGTGGGACAATTCAAACAGCCAGTCTCCGGTCGCTTCAAAAGTTGATCATTCTCAACGTTAGTAACAACAGCTTCATGGGCTCAATTCCACCCTCTATATGCAGCACTTCACCGGCTTTAGCGACTCTTGATTTCTCTTTGAACGACTTTAGCGGAAATATCCCCCAAGGATTCGGTGCGTGCTCAAACCTCGAGGTTTTGAGTTTGGGTTTTAACAATCTCACCGGACAGATTCCAAGTGATATCAATGGTGCTCTGTCTCTGCAACAGTTATTACTACCTGGAAATTCTCTTATGGGGGAGATTGGTGAAAGTATTACCGACCTCACAAACCTCAGGAGTCTTGTCTTGTCCGGTAACATGTTCTCTGGTTCCATCCCTCACAATATCGGGAAGCTTTCATTGCTGGAGAAACTGGAACTTCACACTAATCACCTGAATGGAACCCTACCACCATCATTGATGGATTGTACAAAGCTTAAACTGCTTAATTTGAGGGTCAACTCCTTAGGTGGGAGGCTTTCCGATTTTGATTTCTCCAATTTCAGTCAACTCACCATAGTTGATCTCGGTGGTAACCAATTCACGGGGGTGCTACCTAAAACTCTTTTCTCCTGCAGATCACTTACCGCCATTCGACTGGCCACAAATAAGCTAGAGGGGGAAATCTCACCTGATATACTTAAATTGCCATCTCTGTCCTTCCTCTCGCTTTCAAACAATACCTTCACGAATATCATTCAAGCATTCAGTATTCTCAGCAGTCATAAGAAGCTCACCATTCTCCTCCTCTCAAAAAACTTCTTCAATGAAACCCTACCCGCTGCAGGAATTTCCGGGTTTCAAAATCTTAAGATCATAGGACTCGGTGGTTGCAAATTGTCTGGTCAAATTCCGATTTGGATGATGTCACTAACGAACCTGGAGGCAATTGACCTCTCTCAAAATAACATCAATGGCATGATTCCAGGCTGGCTACAAACACTTCCGAATCTTTTTTATCTTGATTTATCTAACAATTCTCTCTCGGGCGGTTTCCCTGTAGAGCTTACTAGACTTCCAACACTTGCTTCACAGCAAGTTCTGGATCAACTAAACAATAGTTACTTTGAATTACCTTTATTCCTTGCACCACTAAAGGCTTCCAATTTGCAGTACAATCATCCAGCCGCCTTCCGCCCTGCGTTCTACCTAGCTAGCAATAACCTGAGTGGTGACATTCCTGTTGAGATTGGCAACATGAGGTCGATTCACGTTCTTGATCTGAGTCAAAATTATTTCTCTGGGACCATTCCCGGATCAATTTCAAACCTCAAAAACTTGGAAAAGCTAGACCTCTCTAACAATCTTTTATCTGGAGAGATCCCATCATCCCTTGAAAGCTTGTACTTTTTGTCTTCTTTTAGCGTTGCAAACAACAATCTACAAGGTTTAATACCAACCGGCGGCCAATTTGACACCTTTTTGAACCAGAGTTATGAAGGCAATCCAAGGTTATGTGGGGCCCCCATGCAAAAGTCTTGTAGCAAGCAATCAGATTCTTCTTCTCCTCGTTCAAGACATAAGAAAGGCCCAGACGTAATAATGATTCTTGGACCATTCCTCGGCTTCTGTTTCGGATTTGGGATCATTCTCACTTGTCAAACATTCTGTATCCTGTCTGAAAAACGAATTTTTCCCTAGATGGATCCATAGGTACTTCATATGGACATGATGTCCTTCAATTCCATATCAGCCGTAAACATTCTCAAGGACACAGATGGAACCATATTGTTCCTAGACAATGCAAAAGACATCAAGCATCTCTCAGTATAACCAATATCTTGAAAGCAACCGAGGATTTCATTCAAGCAAACATCACTAGTTGAGCCTGTTACCTGGTTGGTCTACAAAACAACACTGGCTGTTAAGAAGCTTTCAAGATATATTAAATCAGAAGTGCAGCAATGAGCACAAGAATTTGGTTTCTCTAACCAGATTGAAGATAGGTCAGGCTCAGGGAGCAAGTTGTGCCTCATGACATAAAGCCAAGAAACATGCTTCTTGACAGCCAAATTGAAACATACATAAGCCAATTACAGGTTGTCTATATTGATTCAACTCTACAATATACACATGTCACCACTGAATTCGTAGGTATTTTGGGACATATCCCACCAGAATACACTAATTAGGGTAGGGGACATATGCAGTTTTAGGGTTGTGATGCTGGAGTTACTTGCAGAAAAGAGGCCCATGGAGACATTCATGCCCAATGATTCAAGAGATTTGGTTGTATTACAGAATTCATCGGAGAGAAGGTCATGAAATGAGCCAACGGCGGTACTGAAGATTTGTGGTAGTTTAAAACATGGTTAAAAAAACTTCAACTTCTTTAGTTATAATCAGATTTAAACTATTTGTTTTCTGTGACTTCTTTCCAGCTAAACATCAATACAAGAATTTAGCTTGACGAGATAGTTGAAATTATAAAATGCTATTAGTTAATGGTAGGGATGGCAAATATACGAAGCTTTCGAGTTCGTGGCAATGAGGCAATAAAAGACGGTGAAAGATAAAGCTAGTTTCTAGTAGTTCTCAAATTTCCTGAATTGTCCCACCTAGTTATTGATGGGTGATGCGTTGCACCTATATGTGCATCGCCGCTAGTAATTAATGTGGGACAATTCCAATTTGAGGACCGCCGAAAAATAAAAACAAGTTCAATAATGTAAATGTTTTGTTTTAAATTTTTTTGTTGTTTCTAGTTTTTTTTTTCTTTCAAATAATAGAAAATGTACTTGGCAAGTATTGTTGTAGAATGTTTTCGTTCTAACTAACCAACCGAGGTACAATCAGTTTTGCTTCACTTTCGTAGCAATACTAGAGCACTTAAAGGGTTTAAGTATAAAATGAGTTGATTGCAAAATGAAGATGATCATTTTTGTGAGTACCTTGAGTTTGACAAAAGCTAACAAATGAAAAACGTCAACTTGATGATTCAGATGAAATGAATTGTTGTTATTGCAATAAACCTGCCTGTTTATAAGGATTGTGTTGGATACAATAAAACATATAAGATTTTCTTTCACTTCTCTCATCCCTTCGGTAGAACCAAATTTCAAATCTCTTTTCGCACACTTCTGATCATTTATGCCTAATCAGAAACAAAGAAAAACAGGTTGTGAAACTTAAGGGCAGAAACAAAAAAAGGAATGAATGAGTAAACAAACAAATACAGAATACATATATAATTTAGAAAATATTCTATAAGAATTTTTGAAAAACTTGCATCTTTTAGATAAATAGAAAAACCTGCCACCAACACCACACAACCAACCACCCCAGCAGTTGAATATACACAAGGGTAAACGCTTCCATTTTTTAATATTGGTAAGCATCAACATCCTCCTTAGTCCTTCCTTAAATTAATTATGCCATCATTTTCAATTCTTCATCAATCTTTTTCCAAAATGTTGCCCCCAAAACCTCTCTTATTCCCCTCTTCCTCCACCACCCAACACCATCCATTTGTTGGATTCTTGATTATACTCGTACTCATCTTCCCCACACTCACGGATGCAGATTGTCACCCTGATGATCAAGACTCTCTCTTGTCCTTCGCAACAAACTTTCCCAACCTCAAATGGTCTGCCGCCGTCGATTGCTGCTCGTGGGGTGGTATCTCTTGTGACGACAAAGGCTATCGGATCGTCGGGTTATCCATCCCCGAAAGACGCCTCCGTGGTGCCATCCCTTCTTCGCTCCAAAATCTCTCGTCTCTATCTTTCCTCAACCTGTCTTATAATTTCCTCACTGGTCCCCTCCCTGATGGACTTTTCTCCTCCTTCAAAAACCTCCACACCGTTGACTTGAGCTACAATAGGCTTTCTGGAGGCCTACCCGACACCTTGCCATCTACTCTCCGTTTCCTCAATTTCTCCAGCAATCAATTCAACGGGATAATTCAAACAGCCAGTCTCCAGTCGCTTCAAAGCTTGATCACTCTAAATATTAGCAACAACAGCTTCACCGGCTCAATTCCTCCCTCTATATGCAGCACCTCACCAGCTTTAGTGATTCTTGACTTCTCTTTGAATGACTTCAGCGGAGATATCCCCCAAGGATTCGGTGCCTGCTCTAAACTCGAGGTTTTCAGTTTGGGTTTTAACAGTCTAACAGGAAAGATTCCGACCGATATCAATGGTGTTCTCTCTTTACGACAGTTATCATTACCTGGAAATTTTCTTATGGGGGAGATTAGTGAAAGCATTGCCAACCTCACAAACCTCAGGAGTCTTGTCATGTTCGGTAACATGTTGTCTGGTTCCATCCCCCGCAATATCGGGAAGCTATCACTGTTGGAGAAACTGGAACTTCACATTAATCGCTTTAATGGAACACTACCTTTGTCATTGATGAATTGTACAAAGCTTAAACTGCTTAATTTGAGGGTCAACTCCTTAGGTGGCAGGCTTTCTGATCTTGATTTCTCTAATTTAAGTCAACTCGCCATAGTTGACTTAGGTGAAAATCAATTTAGCGGTGTGATGCCTAAAAGTCTTTTGTTGTGCAGATCACTTACCGCCATTCGACTGGCCACAAATAAGCTAGAGGGGGAAATCTCACCTGACATACTTGAATTGCCATCTCTGTCTTTCCTCTCGCTTTCAAACAATACCTTCAAGAATATCACTCAAGCACTCAATACTCTTAGCAGTCATGGGAAACTCACCACTCTCATCCTCTCCAAAAACTTCTTCAATGAAACCCTTCCCGCTGCAGGAGTTTCAGGGTTTCAAGATCTTATGACCCTGGCACTCGGTGGTTGCAAGTTGTTTGGTCAAATTCCAATTTGGCTGATGTCATTAACAAATCTAGAGGTAATTGACCTCTCTCAAAATAACATCAATGGCACAATTCCAGGTTGGCTACAAGCACTTCCAAATCTTTTTTATCTTGATTTATCTAACAATTCTCTGTCAGGAAGTTTCCCTGTAGAGCTTACTAGACTTCCAGCACTTACATCACAGAAAGTTCTAGATCAAGTAAACAGCAGTTATTTAAAACTACCTGTATTCATTGCACCACAAAATGCTTCCTATTTACAGTACAATCAGCTAGCTACCCTTCCCCCTGCGTTGTACCTAGCTAGCAATAACCTGAGTGCTGACATTCCTATCGAGATTGGCAACATGCAGTCGATTCACACTCTTGATCTGAGTAAAAACAATTTCTTTGGAACCATTCCCAGTTCAATTTCAAACCTCACAAACCTGGAAAAACTAGACCTCTCTGACAATCATTTATCCGGAGAAATCCCATCATCCTTTAAAAGCTTGTACTTTTTGTCTTCTTTTAGCGTTGCAAACAACAATCTACAAGGTTCAATACCAACCGGCGGCCAATTTGACACCTTTTTAAACCAGAGCTATGAAGGCAATCCAGGGTTATGTGGGCCCCCCATGCAAACGTCTTGTAGCAAGCGATCACATCCTCCTCCTTCTTCCCCTTCAGGACATAAGAAAGGCCCAGACATAATAATGATTCTTGGACCAATCCTTGGCTTCTGTTTTGGAGTGGGGATCACTCTCACTTTTCAGACATTCTCCATAGTGTCAAAAAGAAGGATTCTCCCTAGATTGATCCATAGGTACTTCATATGGACGTGATGTCCTTTTATTCCTTATGAGCCGTAGTTGTTCTCAAGGATACAGGTGGAGTCATATTGTTCCTAGACAATGCAAAAGACATCAAGCATCTCACATAGTTTTTCTTCTTCTTGCTTTTGCATTTTATTTGTGGTTCCTTATGTGAATGATTGTTTTTTCTTGATGACTGTGTATTGATGTATAAAGTGACACATCTCAACACTCATACAATTCTGAACTTTTTACCAGCTGTGGCTAGTAAACTGTAAATATACATTTCTTTCAAAGCACATATCTTTTAACTTGATGCTGCAAGTAGATACCAGCTTGAAGTTAGTTGCAAAAGAATTCAGGTTCTACTGCTTTAAAAAAAAAACTCCCCTTCAATAATTCATGGAAGAATATGTGATTAACAATAGATATCTAATACCGACCACTCCAGTACCTTTAAACGTAACATCTATCTGTGTTAGCGTGGAATACGACTGGACCAGCAGAGTTGCTATTATGGTTATCTATGGGGTATTATTTAAGACCACAAGCTTGATTAGATTTAGGTATGAGTACCTTTACTGTCCTATTAGCCATCATCTAATAATATGCACATACA
>JBCNJP010000015.1:881267-990744 GCA_039602395.1 Deinandra increscens subsp. villosa | reverse complement strand
TTATCGTTCTTGACATAGATCAAGTTCGATTATCTATCCATCACGCTATCAAGTGGCATCAGAGCCATGGATCGGAGGAACCACCGTGATTATCGACGTAGATTCGCCGCCGGAGGCAACGACGACTATCACCGTGACCACCGAGATGTAGAGGAAATCAAGATATTGCAACAACGAGTTCGTGAACTAGAGTTGCCTTCGTTCTATGAAGGCGGGCCCAAATATGATGAAGACGGACTTGAACCAGACGTGGAAGAATGTTTATTGATCCAAACGCTTTTGGGTTGGGTTGCTCTTCATTCGCCCGCATCTGCGCAAGCTGCGCCACCCGCGTCATCTATTTTCCCGTATGCACATTCCGCTCCCACGCTGTACGTGCCAGCTATTGTAGCAACTAATGTCCCGCCCCCGTACAATCTTGCGCTGAAAGGTAATGAATTATTCGTCATGGGAGAATTGAATAATTTTTTGATGCAAGTAAATTCTATATGCTTGGAGTTTGCGATAAAATTAGTGACGTCAGATGCAAGATTTATGGGTAAAATTTATGGCACTATTAGATATAAGTTTACTAAATCAATTGAAGCACAACAAGTTTTGGTTGACTCCATTTTGGTTGGCCGTGATTTTTTGCGTTCATCTCATAAGGAATTGAGATTGAATTGGGATCCAAGAAAAAATACGAGTAGCTCATTTGAATATTTTGGGATGATCATCAAATTTGGGTTACTAAAATTGATGCACATACTAAAACTGATGCTGTAACAACGCAAATTATTTTTTACTATTTCGTTAACAATACTTTAACTTGAAAAGTGGTCCCAGAAAATTTCGTTCAAATTTAACAGTTTGTGGCATCAACACTTGCATAGGAAACCATATACAAAACCAAGTGAGTGGTAAATGCAAGTTAATACTAGTTCAATTATTTTCAAAAGATGGTTATGACAAGTCATGAACATCAAAAGAGGTCGGCAATTCGAGTGTTCGGTTCGTCTTGCGCTCGAGAAGATCCGCGTCTACATGGTAGTTTTACCTGCGTGCAATTACACCCCATTAGTATGTAACATTAATGCAAGTTGGGACATTGTTTAGGCATTAAAACGGAGGCAAAATTTCAGAAATTTAGGCAGCTCCACCGTAAGCTACGCTGGCCACCGTAGCTTACGGTGGCTATCAGCTAGCCTACGGTGGCTTGATGCTGGCCTACGGTGGGTGCCCAGGCTGCAGGGCCACCGTAGCTTACGGTGGCCACCGTAAGCTACGGTGGTACCTGTGGTTTCGGTACCCCGTCTTTGGTTCTTTTTCCACTTAATTCGCCCGGATTCGATTTCCACCGATTCATAAGTTACCAACACATAGGTTTAAGCTCCAAAAACTTACTAGAACTCTAAAATTTAAACATGGACCAATTACCCATCGTTACCTTGCCTTTCACCTTACCCGGTTGACCCGTTAAGGGCCAACCCATGCCACCAACTCGTCCGAGATTACTAATGAACCCAACCTTGCACATTCACTGAGTGGCATGTTCACAATATATCAGATTGCATCATGACTCCTACCTTTAATACCACATGAATTTCAATGATCCCTAAGGAGCATTCCCAATTATAACGTATCCATGTCACCTATGTAGGAATCCTAGAATACTAATTAGAATTGGACATCATTACATATGTGTATAACCATCCTTGCCATACACCAAGGACCCAATTAGCCCTTGAGGTATCTTCGGATCAATTATCCGAAGGCTAAAGCATGCGGAGTGTAGGCAAATCAACCCAATTTGGTTGACTAAGCCACTTCCTCTTCACCCCTATGAGAGAATCCATTTATTCCCTCATGAGGTGAAGACTTATTCTTTTCTACCCACTATGGTCACATAACCAAATGTAAGATGTTTATAATTATTACTTACTAGTATAACGAACAAGATGTACGTTACCTCGATTGCTTGAAGATCCACTACCGTTAGCGTGTGCTTGGTTACTCCCTTCGAAGCCTTGATTGCCTATATTATCAATAGCTCATCAAGACCATAGCCATAACAAGAATTTTACAACCATGGCATCAATTATAAGATATCACCCAATCATAGTGTCATCAATAATTTCACAAATCTATCATCATGTAAGACCTCAATTAACACCAAGTTCACCATTCGAGCATACTTACCAACATTTCATAATTTTTACTATTATACAACTCGTTTTATCACGGGATCATTATCACATGCCTTTTATGATTTCCTAGCCACAATTCATGGAAATTTACTCAGTTATAGCTTAAGGATCTTCACACAAGCATTTCATCAAACACATGGTAGGCATTGTCTATGTTATTAGTCCTAACTTGGTTTTCATGTTTGCTAATCACCATCTCACCTCTATTAAGTGAGATTCAAGTCCAAAACATGTATTAACACACAATGTTCACAGGAAATTCACATATACACACAATTTAACTCATTGTCTATGAACCCCCAATTGGGTTTTTCGCAAATTATGGGCTAGTCACCAAGTTTGGTGGCCAACCCACCCAAATTCATAGTCTACATAGAATCTAGGGTACAAGAAACATCTCAATTGCAACGTATAACAAGCATTACCCTTCAATTTCATGATTCACACAAGGATTCACAAGTTCCTACACATGCATCTAAGTAGGAGTTTCACTTACTTGATCAAATAGATGGTAGGATTCAAGGATTGCTCTTCCTAATCCACACACATGCATAGAAATCGCAGGTTGCAAGAGGAGGAGGGCCAGATTTCGATTTTAAGGGTGTGGGGAGCGCTGGGTTCGACCAACAAGAGGAGAATGTCGATCTCCTCTTGTTTCCAGCTTTTCTCTAGACTCAATTTTCCCAATTTGCAACTTTAGTCCCTCCTCTTCTCATTCTTTTCAATTATTAACATAAAATGACTAATTTCACATGTAACCCTCACATTATAACTTATTTATGCAAGGTTCTAACAAATATAGGTTTCTATTAAACCCCAAGTTAAGTTTACACAAGATTTAATGGAAATTCAAAATTACGGAATTCGGGTTGTTACAACTCCACCCCCCTTAAAGGGGTTTCGTCCCCGAAACAGTCACATACCAAATAAGTGGGGATAGTAGCGTTGCATCTCTTCCTCGGACTCCCAAGTTAGATCCGACCCTTTTCTATGCTCCCATTGAACCTTCACTTGGTTCACCTCTTTGTTTCTCAGCCGCTTAACCTTACGATCAAGGATCGCAATAGGCCTCTCGACATAGTTAAGCTTATCATCAATCACTAAATCATCGAGTGGCACATAGGCGCTCTCGTCGGCAAGACACTTCCTCAAATAGGACACGTGGAACGTATTGTGAATGCCGCTTAGCTCCTCTGGCAATTCCAGTTGATAAGCCACCTTGCCCACACGCGCAAGGATTTTGAAAGGTCCAATGAATCGAGGACTTAGCTTGCCTCGTTTTCTAAACCGAATCACACCTTTCCACGGGGAGACCTTTAACATGACATAGTCTCCCTCTTGGAACTCTATTGGCCTCCTTCTCTTGTCCGCATAAGATTTTTGTCTATCTTGAGCGGCTTTTAATCGTGCCCTCACGATGTCGATCTTGGCCGACGTTTCCCGAACCACCTCGCGGCTACTTAGCTCGCGTTGGCCCACTTCACCCCAACATACGGGTGTTCGGCACTTTCTACCATACAACATCTCGAACGGAGGCATCCCAATACTCGAGTGATAGCTATTATTGTAGGCAAATTCTACGAGTGGCAAGTGTCGGTCCCAATTTCCCCCGAAATCAATAACACATGCCCGCAGCATGTCTTCCAACGTTTGGATGGTCCTCTCGCTTTGGCCGTCGGTTTGGGGGTGATACGCTGTACTGAGGTGTAATCTAGACCCCATTTCCTCCTGGAACCCTTGCCAAAATTCCGATGTGAACCGGGTGTCCCGGTCCGATACTATGGAAACCGGTACCCCGTGGCGAGACACAATTTCGTCAATATAAATATCGGCCAGTTTCTCCGATGAGGTCTTCTCTCGAATAGGGAGAAAGTGTGCACTTTTGGTCAGCCGGTCCACAATCACCCAAATAGCGTCGTGGTTTCTAGCCGTTCTTGGCAGCTTGGTTACCAAGTCCATAGTCACATGTTCCCATTTCCACACGGGAATTTCCAAGGGTTGCAACTTCCCGTATGGTCTTTGGTGCTCAGCCTTGACTTGTAGACAAGTCAAGCATCTCTCGACGTACTTGACTATGTCACGTTTCATCCCGGGCCACCAATAATTGGCCTTTAAATCGTTATACATCTTTGTTGCCCCCGGGTGTACCGTGTACCGCGACTTATGGGCTTCGTCTAATAACATATTCCTCACGTCACATGAGTTGGGAACCCAAATTCGCCCGAAGCGGGTCTTTATTCCACTTTCTTCATCCACTAGATCTTTTACTTGGCCCACAATCCGCTCTTTCTTCCAGTTTTCTTCTTTGACTGCTTCAATTTGGGCCTCCTTGATCCGTAATATCAAGTTAGAGGTCACCACAAGTTGCATAGATCTCACTTTAATGGGCGCATAGTCCCCCTTTCGGCTTAGGGCATCGGCTACCACATTAGCCTTGCCCGGGTGATAGTGAATCTCGCAGTCATAGTCCTTGATCGTCTCAAGCCATCTTCGTTGCCTCATGTTCAAGTCCTTTTGGTCGAAGAAGTACTTGAGGCTTTTGTGATCAGTGAAGATAGTGCATTTGGCCCCATACAAATAATGTCGCCAAATCTTCAAGGCAAACACTACCGCCGCCAACTCTAGGTCATGCGTAGGGTAGTTTTGCTCGTGCACCTTTAGTTGCCGAGATGCATACGCGATCACCTTGCCTCGTTGCATCAACACACAACCGAGGCCAACTTGCGACGCGTCTGAATAAACCACTAGGTCTTCGTTTCCCTCGGGCAAGGTTAAAACCGGGGCTTGGGTTAGCTTCTGTTTGAGGCTTCGAAATGCCTCCTCTTGCTCGGTACCCCATACAAACTTGGTTTCTTTCTTAGTCAGCTTCGTTAGGGGTAAGGCTATTTTCGAGAAATCTTGGATAAATCTCCGGTAGTAGCCTGCTAGCCCGAGGAAACTCCTAACCTCGGTGGGAGTCTTAGGAGCTTCCCATAAGGTTACCGCTTCAACTTTAGCCGGATCCACCTTAATCCCCTCGGAACCAATTACATGGCCCAAAAACTGCACTTCTCTTAGCCAAAATGCACATTTGGAGAACTTGGCATACAACTTTTCCACCCTTAGTCTCTCAAGTATCTCCCGTAAATGCTTGGCATGCTCGGCCTCGCTTCGAGAGTAGATCAAAATGTCGTCAATGAAGACTATCACCGATTTGTCTAACATGGGTTTGCACACACGGTTCATTAAATCCATGAAAGCCGCCGGTGCATTTGTCAACCCAAAGGACATCACACAGAATTCGTAGTGCCCATAGCGAGTTCTAAAGGCCGTCTTGGGGATGTCCTCTTCTTTCACTTTAAGCTGATGGTACCCCGACCGCAAGTCGATCTTGGAGAACCACTTAGCCCCTTGTAGCTGATCGAATAGGTCGTCAATCCGGGGCAATGGATATCGATTTTTCACCGTGAGTTTGTTTAACTCCCGGTAATCGATGCACATCCGCATACTTCCATCTTTCTTCTTTACAAATAGAACCGGGGCTCCCCATGGTGAGATACTCGGCCTAATAAACCCCTTATCCAGCAACTCTTGGATTTGGGTATTAAGTTCTTGCAACTCTGGGGGCGCTAACCGATATGGTGCCCGTGCTACCGGCTTGGCATTCGGAACTAAGGTCAATTCTGAATTCCACATCTCTATCCGGAGGCATACCCGGCAATTCTTCCGGGAACACATCTTTGAATTCTTGGACTACCGGTAACTCATCTATTACCGGTCCTTGTACTCTTGTGTCGGTCACCATAGCTAAAAAGGCTCGGCATCCCTTTTTTATGTACTTTCTCGCTTTGTGCATAGAGCATATTAGGGGAGTTCCGCTTTTGTCACCCAGTATGGTGACTTTGTCCCCCGTCGGGTGACGTGAGTTCAATTGTCTTGTGATCACATATCACTCTCGCATGGTGGCGGGATAGCCAATCCATTCCTACCACCACCTTGAACTCTCTCATAGCCATGGGGATGAGGTCAATGGAGTATTCCTCCCCGTTGATGGTGATCGTGCATCCCCGACATACATCATAAACAAGTATAGATTTATCGTTAGCAACTTCTACTTCTAAAGGTACATGCAATTTTTCAATCACAAATGAAGGGTGCTTAACAAAATCAATTGAGACAAATGACCTATTAGCACCCGTATCAAATAATACACGTGCAGGCAACGAATTAATCGGAAAAGTACCTGACACGACGTTGGGGTCAATCTTGGCCTCATCGGCCGTTAGCTGGAATGCCCTTCCGGTGGCCCGCGGAATTTCAGTTTTTCCTCCAGTCCTTGACCCTTCACCCATCAATTTTGGGCAGTTCGGCTTCTTATGACCCGTCTGATAGCAGTTGAAGCATCTAACTACTTCAGAGGGGCAATTGGAGACAAGGTGGCCCTTTTTGCCACAATTTAAACATGGTCGATCCTTGAAGAGGCACTCGCCCGGATGCCCTCTCCCACAAATCTTGCATTTGGAGTTTCCCCCCTTGAACTCTTTCTTCTTGGGAGATTCTCCCGTTTTCTGCTTCTTTGGGGGGTTTGATTGTGCCTCATTAGGCCCTCTCCTTTCACGGGCTTCTTCCCTTCGGGTGATATCAAGTTCCCGAGCCCTCGCTGCGTTAATCATTTCTTCCACCGTGGTGAAACTCGACAGTGGTACAAAGTCCTTAATCGTGGACTTGAGCATGTTCCTATAGAAGAACATCCTAGCCCCTTCGGTAGGTAACACATCCGTACAAAACCTGACCCGATCAAGGTAGATCCCAGTGATTTGATCTACCGTTTGGTCATCACTTTGCTCCAATTTGAGAAACTCCTGCTTGAGTTTGTTCACCATTGCCTTCGGGCAATGATGTTCAGTAAAGATTTCTTTGAATTCGGGCCACGTTAGTGCATTAATTGCAACATCCCCTTTTTCTTGGGCCTTTGCATCCCACCAATCTTTCGCCCGGTCCCGAAGTAAACCCGTGGCATAACTCACTTGATCATCTTCTTCACAATGGGTCCGGCGGAATACACCCTCCACGTTGGTGATCCACCGATGGCAAGCAATAGGATCCACCTCACCCGAATAGTGAGGGGGTTTGCAAGCCATGAACTTGTTAAAAGAACAACGTTTCTTTGTCTTTTCGGGCTCCCCTCGATTTAGAAGAACCCCCTTTAGCTCATCAAATTTTTCATTCATGGTCTTAAGAAGATCCTCTTGGATCTTGTGCACGTATTCCGGGAGGGCGGCATCAATAGCCTTCCCGACTTCTTCAGCAATTCGGGCCCTTAGGGCCTCCTCTCTCTGTTCCTCAGTCAAGCCGTCCCCAACTTGGTTCGTCATGACTCTACAGAGTTTAATTCAACCAGTTAGTTCACATATCAATTTCCCCTTGCCTAGAGCAGGGTTATCATGGACTCCCCTCGGCAAGTTCCAAGGGTGTCACACATAAGGTCATGGGTTTATAACAATTTACATAACCCATCTTAAACTATTCATGCGTCTCCCGCATCTTTGGTTCCGGTGCAATTCACCATCCCTTACACGGTCTGAAATTACCAAGTTGTGCATCAACTATGCACCCTTAGTTACCATCCGTATCACACACACTAGAACTATAATCATTCATCTATTTAAAGATTTAACACGTACCCGGATCTCCGCGGAAGCTCGAACCGAACACTTAGCCATTATCTCGAGCACGGGTTTGAGTTCAAGAGTCGAATTACACTCGAATCCCTCAAACCTCGGCTCTGATACCAACTTGTAACAACGCAAATTATTTTTACTATTTCGTTAACAATTATTTAACTTGAAAAGTGGTCCCAGAAAATTTCGTTCAAATTTAACAGTTTGTGGCATCAACACTTGCATAGGAAACCATATACAAAACCAAGTGAGTGGTAAATGCAAGTTAATACTAGTTCAATATTTTCAAAAGATGGTTATGACAAGTCATGAACATCAAAAGAGGTCGGCAATTCGAGTGTTCGGTTCGTCTTGCGCTCGAGAAGATCCGCGTCTACATGGTAGTTTTACCTGCGTGCAATTACACCCCATTAGTATGTAACATTAATGCAAGTTGGGACATTGTTTAGGCATTAAAAAGGAGGCAAAATTTCAGAAATTTAGGCAGCTCCACCGTAAGCTACGCTGGCCACCGTAGCTTACGGTGGCATCAGCTAGCCTACGGTGGCTTGATGCTGGCCTACGGTGGGTGCCCAGGCTGCAGGGCCACCGTAGCTTACGGTGGCCACCGTAAGCTACGGTGGTACCTGTGGTTTCGGTACCCCGTTCTTGGTTCTTTTTCCACTTAATTGCCCGGATTCGATTTCCACCGATTCATAAGTTACCAACACATGGTTTAAGCTCCAAAAACTTACTAGAACTCTAAAATTTAAACATGGACCAATTACCCATCGTTACCTTGCCTTTACCTTACCCGGTTGACCCGTTAAGGGCCAACCCATGCTACCAACTCGTCCGAGGATTACAAATGAACCCAACCTTGCACATTCACTGAGTGGCATGTTCACAATATATCAGATTGCATCATGACTCCTACCTTTTATATCACATGAATTTCAATGATCCCTAAGGAGCATTCCAATTACAACGTATCCATGTCACCTATGTAGGAATCCTAGAATACTAATTAGAATTGGACATCTTACATATGTGTATAACCATCCTTGCCATACACCAAGGACCCAATTAGCCCTTGAGGTATCTTCGGATCAATTATCCGAAGGCTAAAGCATGAGGAGTGTAGGCAAATCAACCCAATTTGGTTGACTAAGCCACTTCCTCTTTTCCCCTATGAGAGAATCCATTTATTCCCTCATGAGGTGAAGACTTATTCTTTTCTACCCACTATGGTCCATAACCAAATGTAAGATGTTTATAATTATTACTTACTAGTGTAACGAACAAGATGTACGTTACCTCGATTGCTTGAAGATCCACTACCGTTAGCGTGTGCTTGGTTACTCCCTTCGAAGCCTTGATTGCCTATATTATCAATAGCTCATCAAGACCATAGCCATAACAAGAATTTTACAACCATGGCATCAATTATAAGATATCACCCAATCATAGTGTCATCAATAATTTCACAAATCTATCATCATGTAAGACCTCAATTAACACCAAGTTCACCATTCGAGCATACTTACCAACATTTCATAATTTTTACTATTATACAACTCGTTTTATCACGGGATCATTATCACATGCCTTTTATGATTTCCTAGCCACAATTCATGGAAATTTACTCAGTTATAGCTTAAGGATCTTCACACAAGCATTTCATCAAACACATGGTAGGCATTGTCTATGTTATTAGTCCTAACTTGGTTTTCATGTTTGCTAATCACCATCTCACCTCTATTAAGTGAGATTCAAGTCCAAAACATGTATTAACACACAATGTTCACAGGAAATTCACATATACACACAATTTAACTCATTGTCTATGAACCCCCAATTGGGTTTTTCGCAAATTATGGGCTAGTCACCAAGTTTGGTGGCCAACCCACCCAAATTCATAGTCTACATAGAATCTAGGGTACAAGAAACATCTCAATTGCAACGTATAACAAGCATTACCCTTCAATTTCATGATTCACACAAGGATTCACAAGTTCCTACACATGCATCTAAGTAGGAGTTTCACTTACTTGATCAAATAGATGGTAGGATTCAAGGATTGCTCTTCCTAATCCACACACATGCATAGAAATCGCAGGTTGCAAGAGGAGGAGGGCCAGATTTCGATTTTAAGGGTGTGGGGAGCGCTGGGTTCGACCAACAAGAGGAGAATGTCGATCTCCTCTTGTTTCCAGCTTTTCTCTAGACTCAATTTTCCCAATTTGCAACTTTAGTCCCTCCTCTTCTCATTCTTTTCAATTATTAACATAAAATGACTAATTTCACATGTAACCCTCACATTATAACTTATTTATGCAAGGTTCTAACAAATATAGGTTTCTATTAAACCCCAAGTTAAGTTTACACAAGATTTAATGGAAATTCAAAATTACGGAATTCGGGTTGTTACAGATGCATATACTAAAATTGAGATTTTCAAGTCCGAATAATGTTTTTGTGCATGAGGATCAAGTTCTTAATGGTGTGTTGGCTAAACATAGTGTCCGTTCTAAAAATAGTTTTGATTTCTTCGACGTTCTCAAGACTCGAGGACGAGTCTTTTGCGAAGAAGGGGAGAGGGATGCGGGGAAACCGAACAACCCAGTAGACCCAGGACCCGCCGGTCCATATTGTATTTGCTTGAAGCCAACCCGAGCAACATGTGAAGAAAAATATGAAGTGTTGTTCCTGACAATATGGAACAAGAGATTCAAGAATGTTCCGTTCGATCCGGGTGGCTTCCACAAGGTTTCATCGGGTGTTAAAACTCGAGGACGAGTTTTTTCGAAGAAGGGGAGAATGATGGCGATGTAGACGAACCCAACCCGAGCCTGTCCGGAAGTCAGAGACCCGTTCCCAGGGTTGAAGATTTTAATATATCTTTATTTTAAATACTTTTATTTAATTATTTGGTTTCCTTATTTTATGTTTTCTTGTTGGTCAAGTTTTATTTGTCTATTTAAATAACTCCTATGTAATCTTTTTAGGGGGAAGATTTTGATGAAATAAAGTATTTCGTTTGGAGGTATTTTCCAAGCTTTCTAGCGCCGGTATTTGGCCTAGGTTTACTAACGTCGGTAATTGACGTTAGGGTTTATCGTTCTTGACATAGATCAAGTTCGATTATCTATCCATCACGCTATCAGGAATATTGTAGAACAAATTCCTATACGGCCAACCTACCTCTTACTCTTTAATGTTCAAGATGAAAAAACTTTTCATTTACATGTTTACTCCACAAATTGTTGCAACATTTTGTGTATTCCTCCTCCGTCCTCCTCAAGCTATCGAGGAAATATTTCAAGGGCAAGATAATGCAAGTGAAAACGGTGATCTTCAAGGGGAACCTGCTGATGATATATCAGATGATATAATTGTAATTGATAATTTAGAGAGCCCGAATACATATGAGGAACCCAATCCTATCCAACCTTCCCCTCCATTATCTTTTGACAAAGTTGTAGTTGTCCGGGAAAAAATTGTAAGTAATATTATTGTTTTATTATAATAATTCTTTATAGTTCTTATTTTATTCAGTTTCCGCTGCAGCTCAGTTGGTAGTGTGCTTTAGTTGTTGTGTTGGCCCGTGTTCGAATCTTCAGGTCGTCAAATTTTTTTTGTTGTATATATTCCCCCTATTACTCATATTTAATTTGTTAATTCTAATATTCAGTTGTAAATGTTCCTGTTGTTGGTGGTCATTCTTTTGGTTAATTTTATACATTTAGTCGCATAGAGTGTCATCGAATATGGTGTTTTATGTCTCGAATATGGTGGTTTATGTTACTGATGAATGCTTCTAAACGCAGAGTGCATGCTCACACCACAGGCAAACAACCTGTCAGATGAAGAGATGTTTGCTTTAACAAAAGGAACTCAAGATGGTGGAACGGTGGTTGCGGAGATAAAAGCTGGAAAAGGGTTCTGCTACACTTTCGATCAACGGCGTAAGCCCTGACTCATATTCTTATTTACCATCATTGTTGTTTTGTTCGATAAAATATTTTATTTATACATGTTTTAACACACAGGCCAAAAGTTGTTATTGTGATATTTGATATGAATATCATACGTATGAATAAGCTGCAGCTTAATGTACACAATAGTGTGGTTTTATTTTGTATCAACCCTATGAGGCATAAAAAGATCATTATTTTACTCTTAATAGCTGTCTATCTGTGTGTTGTATCTTTCTCCCCTCTATCTCATTTTTGTAGGATCAGATGACAATAAGCACGTTCAATTGCTTCAAGCCTTCAACCTTGATAAGGTACATGCATTTCTAGAGTGCTTATCTATACAGATGTGTGAGAATGGTACATACGGATCACACGTTTAAGTTGATCGTGTTGAAAAGGTTACGTTGCAATATTTTATAACCTTTTGAATTTCAGTTTGAAACCTTTCATATATATAAATCTTAAACTTAGAACCTTGCATATATAAACCTTCCTTTTTAACCAAAATCCAGGCCACTTGCTTAATTATGTTTAATTTCTACTTGATTTTATGTTAATTTGACCACAACCTGTAATCTCAGGTAACGAATTTAAGTTCAAAAGTGATATCTTTATAAGATCTGTATGTCAAGTAATTCACATGAGGTAACTTCATAATATGAAGCAGGGTTACACATTGCTTGATTAAAAGTTATAATTTTATAAAACTAAATATATATTAATTGGATATCAGTATGAGGAGTTAGCATTTTAAAAAAAAGGTATGATGGAACTATGGTATCCAGCATTATGTTTACCCCAGATTCACAGTTCAACTTCAAAGGTGGTGTTGATTCACCTAATTTAGTGGAATCCTAATTAAATGACAGTTTTAAAGGTATTAGTTTATTTAATTTGTGAGGGGTTAGTTTGCATTTTTATTTCAATAAACCATTGATTTTCTGTTATGTTATATGCTTTCCTCAAAACAAATTTAAGGGGTTGACAAATCAAAGGTAAAGTATGCCACTAAATAGTTAACTGAAATCTTTATATGTATGTGTTTATATATTGTGTAATCGTCTATTTATGATGCCACAAATATGCAAACTTATACATTTCTTAGATGAATTGTTTAACATATAGGTTATTTTACTTTGGGATTTATATATTAAGTTATTTCTTCCTACAATTTCAGTTCTCCAGTATTCTGTTGGTAGAAGGGACCGGTCGTGTACAACACAACTTCACATGCTAAATGAGTACATTTGGTTTGAGTTTCAGGTAATCAAAGGGAATAATACAAGAGGTAATTACATATTTGCTTCAGTTTATTCTACTATTTATGTTTTGTTATTCAGGAAAGAGGTTACAAGCCAACAAACTCTTGTGAATCAGGAAGGAGGAATGTACATGCTACTTCAACAAGGTACGAAGATTTTTATTACATTGGTTTCCTACCATTCATGTTAATTATTGTAACTTTCTCCTTAGTTTTGTTTGTTATCATTCATGTTAAATGACATTTGAGGTGATCCGTGTAAGTAAACATTTTCTTTGTGCCTATTGAATTAGAAATGTAAATTATTTAGTGGAATTGCAAGCTCTTACGTAATTCACATAGATAATAGTGAACAACAACTCCTAATGTCATTTCCTCCAAAAGAGAAAGTCGAGTGCCAAACACTATTCTAATCACTTTTTCAGATATTTTCCTAAATTACCGCAGCAACGCGCGGTCGATCTCTACTATATATACAATAGAGAACCAAACTTATGGATTTGTGCCAGGAAAAAAGAAGACAAAATCAATAATATATACATAGATTAAGAATATTTAAACAAGATGCCTACTAGCCCAATTGGTTTCTTCCCCCACCCTCCCAACGCATGGACCCAGGTTCAATTCTTGCAAAGTCACTTTTTTTGTAGGCTTCGTGTTTTTGTTTTTCAATTTATTATTTACTATTATTTCGTCATATTTCTTTCTTTTTGAATTACGTGGCTTCTGTTTCATCATGTTAGAGATATATGAACATGTTGAACGTGATATAGAAATGCATGATTTGGAAACTTCTGTTTGAATTAGATTAAAAAATAAATTAACATGTTCTTTCTAACTAATTAGGCTGCTAATATAACATATGTGTAATATCTAATAGTAACTGTACTAAATTTCTAAAAGTTGAGAGTGTGAAGCATCAGAAGCAAATGAGTATTAGGACCATTAAGGTTATATGAATCTCTTTTCAAGAACTTATGTTGTGGTTTTTGGTATTTGTTTTAGGACCATTAACCTAAACTTCTTTTATGTCAGATGCATGTTTTATTTCGATTTTTCAAAAACTTATGTTGGCTTGGGTATCAATTGCCGATATTTATCAACAAAAACAAATTAAGAATAATATCTATTATTGATATGTTTTCTTTTTTCATTGCACGTTCAAACGAGAGTGTGTACTTTGTATCTATTACTTAATTCCTAATGTTTCGAATTCATCTAATTCTATATTTGTTCATCATACTTAAAAACTCGCTATGACAAATCATAAACAAGTGGTCCATCACAACGCGCGGGCGTGCATTCAATTATATAAGTTCTTATGTTCCATCATTAATTTTACATTTTATTATTTCAAGAGCAATAAAACTATTGCCATTTGCATTTGCAATCTTACATACATACATCATTAAGATCCTTATTTTTTTTTGGGTAAACTTTACCTGTTAAAACTATGTCTTGAACAATAACATAATGAATATTACGTTATCACTTCGACGAGTGTAGCCTCAGTCAATCAGTTTTAAATACTCTCATTATAGGGCTATGACTTTTTAGTACATGGCTCTCTCTTGCTACAGTCTAATTATTTAGTTTTTTTTAATGTTTTTATATGAGAGATTACGATATATGTATTTATTAAAACATTGCTCAAAATAACTTAATATTATATATATGTATGTATTAAAACATTACTCAAAATAACTAGATATTTAGAACTAGCTATTATATTTCATACTTTGTTAATATTCATTGATTCTAAAAAGAGAATGTTGATAACTTATATACTTCGGTTTATTCATTTGTATTACCAATTTATACAGAAAATCTGTACGACCGTAGCAACGCACGGTTAATCTCTGTTATATTTTAATATACAAAACTCATAAAATTAAAATTATATTCAACTTCAAATACCGCAGCAACGCGCGAGTCGATCTCTAGTTTACTATATAAATATAAAATCCATATTACGACCATGTATTTTCTTTCGCATGATTGTAAAAATTCATGGTCTCCGTCTCCTAAACTGCCAAAAATGAGCCCACCGGAGCAAAAGAAATTTAAAACCTTGTTGCGTTTTTTTTCATTTATTAATTTATAGTTTTGCTAAGTTACTTTTTTAGTTATTCGATCTTCTTTTACTTCATTCTTGTATTTATTTATTATTTTGAATCATGGATCAGAAAAGGATAAGTTTAGTAATTTAGTATTATAGAGTAAGGAGGAATGCATGTGTTTTGGTTATGGGTGTAGGTTTTGTTCGTTTCTAGGCGAAAGAACCAATGATGCATCTTCAACAAAGATTGTATTTTGATTAGAGAGTGGCTTGAATGATTTATGAATATAATAATAGGTATATATATATGAGTGTGGATCAAACATCATCAATTAATTAATCATGATAAACAATAATAAAATATAAAAGTAAATATGAAATCTTATAGAATTATGAAGTTGTAGGATGAGAGAATGTGAAATTGTAGGATGATAAAACCATGATAGATTCTTAGATTGGTTTCCGTTAGATGATAGAGATTTCATGAGAGAGACGACTACATTTGGGCGTTTTACGTATGTGTTTGACGCGCCATAAGCTAGCTTTTTGGCGTGTACCAAACGGAGTTTTTTTTTTAAAGCTAGCTTTTAAAAAAAAACCCCGTTTGGTAACGTCAAAAAGCTAGCTTATAAGCTAGTTTTTGAAAAGCTAGTTGGAGTAGCGTTTCAACTAGCTTTTATAATATTTCCAGTTTTACCCTTCCATAACTAATAAAAAATATCTTTATTTACGTTTATGACATGTACTTTTATGACGTTTAATATTTTTTAACTAGTTTATCAGCTAGTTTTTACCAAACGTTATTTTTTATCAGCTAACTTATAGTTTATCAGCTAGCTTATCAGCTAACAGCTAGATGAAAACTTTAATTTGTATAATTTATTGGTTAAGTCCATCGATAAACCAATTCTGTTATTTTAGAGAATATTAAGTTATTAACCCATTAACACGAATGAAAACTTTTATGATACCATGGTATTGGTGGTAAAAGAAGACTAATGACTAAAAGGTTATGGGTTCGATCCTTAAATCTGACATATTTTTCATTTAACTGCTTATGGAGATGACTTTCATAAACATAGACTCAAGTTGGATAAATAATATTTGGTTGAACGCTCCAAAAAAATATACAATTTATTTCACAATTACCCTATATACAAATTTGAAGTTAAAAATAATAGTTTCACGGGTCTATTGGGTCACGTGGCTCCACACAGTGGATGCCTCGTGGCAGAGTTTATCTAATTTATTTTTTGTTTTTTCTTTCATCCTTCTTAAATTGTTTTTTTAAGCGTTTTTTTGGTTTGGTTTTAGTTTCAAACCATTGCCTTTAGGTGTGACAGTCTTTTTATTTTTATTTGTATGTCATTTTCTATTTCATTTTCAATCGTTTTATAGGTTTTAGTTTTAGTTTTTAAACCGTGCTTTTAGGTATCTATATTTTTTTAGTGTTATATTTAATTACACTTCTAATTTTAACGTCGTTACGTAGTTCTTTTATATTTATGCATTTTTACGTTTTGTTTTAGCAATACAACAATTTTATATACCAGTGTTATCTCACACAGTACACGATAGTTAATCTAGTGGTAAACATGAATTAAATGATTGAGACATTATTTATACAAGTCCAACCTCTTAATACCATTTTGTATTTTGAGGTTGAAGACTATTTGTGAATATAACTACCATACGGAAATCTGTGTGATGCAGCGATAGTGACAATTTGTAACACGGTACTCGCATCTGTATGAAGGTAGTGACAATTTGTAACGTGGTACTCGAATCTGTATATGAAAGACAATTTATCGTATTTGACTTATTATTTACTTTATTATATAACATCATTAACAATGATCATTAAATAAATTATTTAATTTTTAGTTTCCAAATTTTTCTAATTCTTTATTTAAAAGACTATTTTGTTCGCTTAAAATTCTTAAATTTTTAGTGATTGATAATCTTGTCCTCCTTATATGTATTATATTAATACAGTATAGATATTTACTTTACTTATATAACATCATCAAATATCAACAACTTAATTTTATAAAAATTAAACTTAAGAAAAAACTTATATAACATTAACAGACATAATAAAAGTTGAGTGATTTTAAGTGAATTTTTTTTAGTTTACCATAATGAAACACTCCACAACCCTTTTAATTACCTTAACAACACCCTACCTCACGCAATAAACGGCCGGCACTCTAAGTTTTCGACCAACTGAATTGATGATGCATGACCAGCTCTTACCTTTGATCAATTTTTTACTTTGCTAATATTCGGTTTGTTTTTAACTAGATTTACTACTTGCACGTTGCAGTGGAGTTAACACAGATAAAAACATATACATTGGTATAACACAACGTAAAAAAATGAAAACAAAACACTCAAAGTATTGAGCCCATGATCTAAAAATTAAATCATATGATTATATTGTTTATTATAACATCAACTTTTGTGTCTTGTTACATTTAAATAAAAAATATATATATTAACATGTCACGTGATAACCATCTATACTCAACACGAACAAAATATTATTGCTATCATCCGCATTTTGTATGTATATAATTAGTTAAAGATTGCACTAACATGACGCGGTGGACGTGATATGACAATAACACGGTATTAGTTTGGTCTTTGATGGATAGCCATTATTTTCTATTTGTGTTTTTTTATTTTATGGACATTGTTTTTTGCTAATATATTCGTTCCGGATACAACCTTTCCCATATACACGCAAACCACATCCAAATTTGTTTATGTGAATACACACACATATATATATATATATAGAGAGAGAGAAATGTTAGAATGAAAACCATCCCGAGTTGTGAAAATCATGAAAACTTTTTAAAATCGGGGTAAAAAATTGTTTTTTTTTTCAAATTTTTTTTATGGTGGTTCTTTGAGTTACAGACTACCCTCGAGTGGAAAAAAATAAAAAAAGCGCCGAGTAGTTTTTTTTTTTTAATATACAAAAACGTCATGTTACATATGTTACATTTTGCATATTTACGTAACATAAAAATGTAACGAAAACTTTTTAAAATCGGGGTAAAAATTTATTTTTTTTCTTCAAATTTTTTACAGTGGTTCTCTAGGTTATAAACTATCCTCGAGTGGAAAAAAAAAATAAAAAGCGCCGAGTAGTTTTTTTTAAATATAGAAAGACGTCATGTTACATATGTTACATTTTTATGTTACGTAAATATGCAAAATGTAACATACGTAACATTACGTTTTTGTATATTTTTTTTAAAAAAAACTACTCGGCGGTTTTTTTTTATTTTTTTTCCACTCGAGGGTAGTCTGTAGTATAGAGAACCACCATAAAAAAATTAAAAGAAAAAAAACAATTTTTAACCCCGATTTTAAAAGGTTTTCGTAGTTTTCACAACTCGGGGTGGTTTTCAAAGTAACCATCCCCTATATATATATATATATATATATATATATATATATATATATATATTGAAAAGTTCATTGTAGACACCCTCATAAGTGTATACATGTAGACACATTTTTTCACCATTAGATCTCTTGATCTAATGGTTGTGATTAATTTGTTTTTTTTTTAGATTAAAACTCACAGTTGTTTTTAAAAATCACCGCAACTTAAAAAATCCACATTCTATAAAACTCACTAAAAATTATAATTTCAGATTAAGAAAATAAAAAATAAAGAAAAAACTAAAAGACATAAGAAATAAACCCTAAATTAAAATATAAAGATAGAAATATGACAAAACAAAAAAAAATAAAAAAAATAAAGACCAAATTCAACAACAATGAGTTTTATAATTTTAGTGAGTTTTATTGAACAATAAAGGGGTCTATGGGGTCTACACTTTTTAAGGGGTCTACAATGAACTTTTGACTATATATATATATATATATATATATATATATATATATATATATAGGGGATGGTTACTTTGAAAACCACCCCGAGTTGTGAAAACTACGAAAACTTTTTAAAATCGGGGTTAAAAATTGTTTTTTTTCTTTTAATTTTTTTATGGTGGTTCTCTATGCTACAGACTACCCTCGAGTGGAAAAAAATAAAAAAACCGCCGAGTAGTTTTTTTTTTTAAATTATACAAAAACGTCATGTTACGTATGTTACATTTTGCATATTTACGTAACATAAAAATGTAACATATGTAACATGACGTCTTTCTATATTTAAAAAAAAAAACTACTCGGCGCTTTTTTTATTTTTTTCCACTCGAGGTAGTCTATAACGTAGAGAACCACTGTAAAAAAATTTGAAGAAAAAAAACAAATTTTTACCCCGATTTTAAAAAGTTTTCGTTACATTTTTATGTTACGTAAATATGCAAAATGTAACATATGTAACATGACGTTTTTGTATATTAAAAAAAAAACTACTCGGCGCTTTTTTTATTTTTTTTCCACTCGAGGGTAGTCTGTAACTCAAAGAACCACCATAAAAAAATTTGGAAAAAAAAACAATTTTTTACCCCGATTTTAAAAGTTTTCGTGGTTTTCACAACTCGGGATGGTTTTCATTCTAACCTTTCTCTCTCTCTCTCTCTCTCTATATATATATGTGTGTGTGTGTGTGTGTGTGTGTGGAGGTTCAAATACAAACATGCATGTGTTTTGTCTAAGATCAGTGCGAACATACCTAAAAATACATTTCCTCGGTCATACGATGTAGTTTAATGCTGGTATATGATCAGGAATGTGTGGTGGTACATATATACGATCAGAAATAGTGCTAGTGTATGATCAAAAGTGGTGATGGCTTAAGTATAAAAATTTGTGTGCTGGTATAATTATAAATTGTGCTGGTATAATTTTATGTACTGGTATATGTATAAGCATTAAAAACATCAAGGAATGGATCAAGAAACTGCACTGGTACATGTATACATCTACCCAACACCAATTCTGATAATATACTAGCACTTAAACTACATCGTAGGACCAAAAAACGGATTTTTAGGCATGTTCGCACTGTTCGTAGGCAACTTGCATGTCCGCACCGGAACTGCCCCCTATATATATATATATATACCCTAAATATATATAGAGTATATATATATATATATATATATATATATATATATATATATAGGGTTAGGTTTAAATGATAAAATAACTGGTTGTGAGAATTTTTAAAACCATTCTGGGCACTAATTTTTAAGGAGGGACCGCTCAAATTAATGGTAGATTTCCTTATATATAACTAATTTTTAAAAAGTTATAAATACAATCATAATCTACTATGGTAAAATTATTAAAATATGTTAATTAAGTAAAATTGTAAGATTTAAAAATTATACGACAATTATTTATTTCTATAATTATATAAAAAATTGTTAGTAAACTGTAACTATAAGAATAGTTAGTTATCTAGTCACGAAATAAGGATTTTGTTTATTATATTGAAATAATTAATAAATTTGAATTTAAACTCAATTAAAGTAAGAAAAATATAAAATTAAATTGAATAAAATATTATATTGTATATATATATATATAATTTTAAAATATTAAAGTATATGTAATAAAATATATTATCTTAGATAAAATATATTATTTTTATTTTAAAAACGTATTAAAAGAGATATTTAAAATTGATTTGTAAATATTTATTTTATATTATATATTTAATATCAAAATATTTTTTTAGAATAAAATATTATAAGCATTATATTAAAATATTAAAGTATATGTAATAAAATATATTACTTTTAACAAAATAAAATATATATGCAATAAAATATATTATCTTGAACAAAATGTATTACTCAAATTAAAATGTATTAAAAGGGACATTTAAAATTAATTCGTAAGTATTTAATTGACAACGAATGTGATGATGATATATGGACATGTGTTCTGAATATTTTTTTTATTATATAGTATAGATAGATAGATAGATAGATATATAAATTATATTCGTAAGTAATAAGAAATATAATGAAAATGGGTTTTTCAGGTCTATCTCCTTGGTAGATCTGTTTTAATGCAGTTTTCTTTTTACCGTTAAAAAAACTTGGTTTAAAATTGAAGAGTAGTTGCATTCTAATATCTTTCCTCTACCTTTATATATTTCTTCAACCCATCTTTATAAAGAGTATGGTATTCTTCTAAATTAAAAGTAAAGCATAATAAATTGTAAAATAAATGATAAATTATATGGAATAGCCGCCAAATATAAAATAAATAAAATGGAATAGCGGTGAGGTTCACCCAATAGCGACCAGTTGTGAGATGCTTAGTACTTTCCTAGTCCACCTGTTTTAACACAACTTGGATTCTAAGTTCCTCTAGAAAATGCACATCACTTTATCCCACTTGTGATATAACCTACTACTTTCCTAGCACGTTTTGCATTTAATTTTGCAAATAAGATTAAACAATAAAAACTAGTAAAGTTTAGACTTAATTACACGGATGTTTTTCTCAACTTTTTTAAAAAAGATTATCTTATACCAAATAGAAAGAGTGTATCATGCTGAAAAGATTATACTACTCGTATAGTGGAACTATATGAGTTGTATAGCTCATCACTTTAAAATAACACTGAAAATGATCCAATTAGTCAGGCGCACCATCTATACAATTCGTGTATTTCAACATTTAAGTGGCGTTTGGTTCACGGAATATAATGTAATTGGAATTGTAAAGTTTTCTTTTTAAAGTTGTGCTTAAGTTGGGTAAGGAACGAGTTTAAAATACAATGAATTCCTTTAATCATTGGAATTTGAGGTCATGTAACTTTCCTTCATTAAAGTGAAGGATTTCTAAATTTCATTAATTAAAGGAATTCATTGTATTTCAAACCCCTTCATTACACAACTTTAAAATGAAAAACTTTACAATTTCAATTACATTACATTCCGTGAACCAAACACCACCTTAGATTTACGTTAATAGCCATTAGAGTCCATTCCTTGTGATTTACTTTAATTAGACTCATACGACTCAAAATCTTATAAGTATTAACATAACTATTTTAAAATAAATAAAAAACAAATCTCGCACCTATATGACTCATATAGGTGTCAGGGATAGGGTGTTTAAGGAATCGAATTTCAGATACATCGAACAAAATTATTCGAATTTTAATTTTTATAACTTGGATTTGAATTCGATTTGGACAATTCAATTCGAATCCGAAATATGAATCCCATTCGAATTCAGTTCAATTTTAGTTTTTAAATTCGAATCGAATCCAAATCGAATTCGAATAAATTCAAAATTGTTTTAGTAAAAAGTACAAATCTATAAAAGTATGAAACTAATAAAACACCAAAAAGACAAATGAAAAGAAAAATCATTTTAACATTCAAAATGGAAACATTCAGATTAAACAAAGTTTAGCTTATCGTTTAAAACATTCACATCTAAAGCAATTTGCTTCAGTAATTATCATGATAGACAACTTGTCATTCAAAACATTAAACTTAAGCTTCCATAAAAAACACAACATTTACAATTTTAGTATACATCTAAACAATAAAATAGTTATAGAACATAATACTATTAAGTCATTTGAAAAAATGATTATGATGGGTGAATCCACATAATACTAAATTTTGTGCTTGAATTAGACAACGCGTGTTTTCAAATTAAAATATTGTAAACAACTAAATTTTTAAAGATTTTAATTAGAGAATGCATGTTTTTAAATTACAAGTTGTTGATGCATGTTATTTGTTTGTGCCTGATTGGGTGTGTCGGGCGGTGAGATTACACATGTTATTTGGTGATTTTTTCGTATCTCCTTCTGTAACTCTCTCTCTCTCTCTCTCCCCCTCTCTCTTTTGTGGGTTTTCATATCTCCGTCTCTCGTACTCTCCCTCTCTCTCTTTGCTCGTCATATTCATCTTCATCAAATCTCTGTATATATATCTATATAAGATGCGATTGGTTGCTCACGTTACCATCACCGTCTATATGGGATGTATGGTTGTTTTTAGCGATGGTCGCTGGTGACTGTTGGTTTTTATAGTTGTCATCGTCGTTTGGTGAGCGTCGGTGAGCTGCAGTGGCCATTCCTAATTTCTGACCTTTGTTCCGTCCATGAGAGTTGTCATGTACTTCTATTCACCTTTGTTGCATTTGCTGGCCGTCGTTGGTTAGCGACATTTGTGAGTGTTTTGGTTCTTCATACATACATTGAAGAAATTGATTTGTAGTTTCATTATTGACCGTAGATGTTAGGTTGTGTTCATCGTCGTCGTTGCCGGGTTATGAGCGATTTGCTAATCGGAGGCTCTATGCTAATGAGGATCTAGCTTCACAAGCTATGCCAGATTGAGATTTCTTGCTTTGTGTGGCCTTCTCTTTTATTGCTTCCGGTTAACATGTTTAAAGGCTACTATGATGTAGATTTGATCGAAAAGGGATTCGTATCTGATTGTGACTCTGATGATTTGTTGGTTTTCTTGATGGAATTTGTTTGAATTGCTCTTGGTTTACAAACAACCACAGATATGAGCTTTGTAGCTTTTCTTCGGCTTCCCTTTTGTTACTTCTGGTTAAAATATAAAAGGCTATAATTATCTGAATATGAGCCAAGAAGGGTTCATATCTTATCATGAATGTGATTTGTTGATTTTCTTCATGGAGTTTTTTTAAACTATGCTTGGTTTACAAACAATAGCCGATATGAAATGGTGATGCTCGTTATAAAACAAAATCGAAAAAGCAAATTTTCATTAATTTAATTAAATGACAGTTTATTTCAATTACGATTCTCGCTGCCTCGTCATATGTATTGGACTATTGGTAGGATGCAATTTCATCACGGCTTATTCTTCCGGTTTTGGTCGGAAATGAGTGGCTAACTTTATTTCATCAAAGGAATTAAAGGAAAGCATATTCTTTAGTCCTCTACAATATTCCCGCGCTTTTCAATACCCTTTTGAACTACGCACCAAACTCCTTCCCACAGCCGTCGGATGACTCACCATCATTCACGTGACCAAAACCTACGGCTGAGATTTTCACCCTAAAGTAACCATTCCATATGCGGTTAATATCCACGTAATATTCCTTTCGCATCCCCGTTTTCCCTCACCATAAATACCTCCCTTCCTCCTCCTCGCCTTCCAACCAAACCACCACCACCACACCTACTTCCGATCATCGGATTCCTGAATATTCCGGCGAAAATGTCAGGAATTGTAGTGATTTTCGACTTCGACAAGACGATAATCGACATAGATAGCGACAACTGGGTGGTGGATGAATTAGGCGCTACAGATCTGTTCAACGAACTCATCCCCACCATGCCTTGGAACTCCCTCATGGTACGGCATTTATTGTTTTCAGATCTTTAACTTATGTCATGTTTTTTTTCTTCCAGAATTTAAGAATGTCGATTGATTTGTCTTTTTTGTTTTTAAAGGACAAGATGATGGGGGAACTGCATTCACAAGGAAAGACAATCGAGGATATTGAACAAGTACTAAGCCGTGTCCCGATACATCCTCGGATTGTTCCGGCGATTAAGGCTGCTCACGCATCTGGGTAACTAATTTAATTTTGTGAAACCTTTTCGGTACCTACCGATCGATCTATGAGGTTTTGTTTTGTGGTTTATTATTTACTGATCTAATCTTCCGTACGAATTGATCTTCCAGATGCGATTTGCGGGTAGTTAGCGATGCGAACACGTTTTACATAGAAACCGTCTTGAACCATCTCGGGATCCGAGGATGTTTCTCGGAGATCAACACGAACCCAGGCTTCGTGGACGATGAGGGCAGGTTAAGGATTCTGCCGTACCATGATTTTCACACGTCACCCCATGGCTGCCCTCTCTGTCCTCCCAACATGTGCAAGGTACCAATTTATTATTTTTTTACTTGTTTTTTTTTTATTTTTTATATTAACTAGATTTTACTACACGTTCGTTGCCGTAAACGTAAAGCAATGTTAAAATAGTCGTATTGCTATAACATAAAAGATAAAACGCCTAGTTAAACTCACGGTATAAAACAAAAATAAATGAATGAATTAAAATAAACTAAAAGAGAATTAACAAAATGACACCCACCACCCTTATTGTAAGTTTTTATTTTCTTTTTCATTTTTTTGTTAAATTTCCTTATTAATATGAATGAGGGTAATTATACCCGTGACATGCATAAAGGAAATGTGCAAAAGAGAGAAGCATATGCACTATATATTTTATTTTATTGAAAAAATGTATATTTTGTTTTTCTTAATTAGGGTAAAATCATAGAAAGAATTCAGTCTACTTTCAAGGCAGAGAAAGATAAAAAGATTATATATTTGGGAGACGGAGCGGGTGATTTTTGCCCGGGAACAAAGCTTGTCGAAGGGGATTACATGATGCCTAGGAAGGATTTTCCGGTTTGGGGCTTGATATGCGAGAATCGACAACTTATTAAGAGTGAGGTTCATGAATGGATCGATGGGGAGGATCTTGAGCAGGTGCTTTTGCGTATTATCACGTCAATAATCTCAATGAAAGAGGATACAAAGAAAAGTGTTGACAACACAAGTCAATTGTTTGATTGCAAGTTTGAGACTATTGGTCTAGGAGCTTTGCCTAAACCTCTATATGTTCCTCAGTAATGGCGTTTGGGATTTTTAGTGGTCATTTTATGAGTCGAATTGTAACGGTGTAGTAGTAGATCGTGTTCTTAGAACTTGATGGATGAAAAAAAGGTGGTATCCTATTTATATGGTTTATCCGAAGTTTGATTATCTATGAAATGTATTGGAAATATTTTTTAAATGTAATACACATACCATCTAAGCTATTTATTATATCTATTTCATATTGTTTGATGGGACTTTAATACTTAAACTTTTAAAAAAGTATTTACCATATACACACTAAGATATTATTGGGCTGAATTTTATTGATCCGTATAAAATATTACATATGTATTCTTAATGGACATCATCTCCTCTTATGGTTGTATATTTATTCTCGAAAATCAATAAATTAATTCTTACGGTCATATGACATAGTTTTTACGTGTGGTAGGGGCATATCTATTCAATTGTCACGGGGTGGGAATCCTACACTAGAACTAAGCTAACAAAGGAAAAAAATAAGGAATATTTTGAGAGAAAATTAATTAGGCCCCTACCTTATTATGTTGCACGCCACTTTCGCTCAAGCACCAAACTAAAGAGGACCCTCAAATTTATTTAGCCTTTTCGTCTGATATACTAAGAAGAAGATGCAAAAACTTATGTTATATCTACGGCGTTTTCGTTTATTGGGCCAAAGTTGTGTGGATATACCTGGGCTTCATGTCAGCCCACTGTAAGTTTACAAAGGCAATAATTTACTAATCTTTTACTTATGAGTTAATTTATGCATAGTCGTATTGTATTATGTTTTTCTTTATGATAATTTGTTTTAGTTTGAGGTTGTTGCGCAACCAATTTTGTATTTTCGTATTCTTTACGTTGCGTTTTACAAATACAGTAACTATCTTATGTACCCACGTTATCTCCGTGACGACATACGGGTAGTAAAATCTAGTAAGACATACTATACACAAAATTGAATTTAGCTAACATTTAGCCAACCCGTTTGTGACTATTCTATTATAATGGACATTTTCTGACCGTTGCAGTCTAACTAACTTGGGTTTTTCGCCGATGGTCAAATTTTCTGAATCTCTCATTGCGTCATGGGCTAAATACTTTTAAGCATTTGGATCGTCACACAATTTTCTTTATTTTCGTTTTCTTTACGTAACGTTATAGCAATACAACTGTTTTGTGTGTCCGCTTATCCACGCGGGAACATATAGATAGTAAAATCTAGTTGTAGTTAAAATCAATGTTGAATCAAGAAAAGGATACAGATGCCGTCCCGGAACAATGACACAACACTAAGAAAAGACAAATATTAAAACTACATCTAACCAAATAAACCCAAAAATCCTCAAATCCATCGCTTGAGGAATTGATTTTCGATGCCAACAATATGAAATTTGTTTTTGAAAGTGACTTAACGTTGTAATATGTGTAGGGGTCAACTTGATGATTAAAGAAAAGTCCTACAGTTGCATGTTATATAAATGGAAACACTCCTTAGTTATTCTAAGGAAGAAGCTGAAATGGATTTGGCCATGATATTGATGATGATTATTGGATTAGTCCTGGTGGTTGTAACACTCGCCATTCTTGCTTCGCGCAACCTTTTTCCCGAAGGAAATGGAGGCCATCCCAGGTAGCCTGGGTTGGCCGTTCATAGGCGAGTCTTTTGCCTTCATATCTGAATTCTCAAGTCCTGCTGGTATTTTCAGTTTCATGAACAAAAGACAACAAAGGTAATCATTTAATCAATCAATCAATCCAGATTTATCACATGCATATTAATTTAGCTAGCACTTTGACTGATTGGCTGATGTTTGATTAATGTTTAGATATGGAAAAGTTTTTAAGAGCTACGTTTTAGGACGATATATGGTGTTCACAACCGGCAGGGAAGCGAGTAAGATGCTGTTAACAGGAAAAGATGGGATGGTTAGTCTGAACCTGTTCTACACTGGTCAGAAGGTGCTGGGTCCCAACAGCTTGCTTCAGATGAATGGAGAAGACCACAAACGCCTCAGGCGCCTCATTGCCGAACCCCTCTCCATTGATGGTCTCAAGAAATACTTCCACTTTATCAACAGTTTGGCTGTCCAGATGTTTGATGAGTGGCCTGCACGAAAAGTCCTAGTTCTTGAAGAGGCTTCAACAGTAAGTAATTACTATATATATATACTGGCCACTGTTTAGTTAGTTACTTAATTAGTTAGTTAGTTAACTTATGTAAGTTGGTTGAGGGATGGTGCAGTTCACTCTAAAGGTGATAGGGAACATGATAATGAGCTTAGAGCCCACTGGTGAGGAGCAAGAGAAGTTTCGAGACTATTTCAAAATCATTTCTTCGTCATTTGCATCACTGCCCTTCAACATCCCGGGGACTGCCTTCTACCGTGGTATGAAGGTAACCAATAACAGCAGAAGTCATGACCACATGTAAACAAGCATTTTTTTTAAGGCCTGATGTGAAATTAATTAATTAATCGTATGATCAGGCTCGAGATAAGATGTTTCAGATGCTAGACACAATAATAGCAAGACGAAGAAATGGAAGCGACTTGCAGCAAGATTTCTTAGGGTCACTGATTGGCAAAGAAGGATCAGAAGATGATGACAAGCTCACTGATGCCCAAATGAAGGACAACATATTAACACTTCTGATCGCAGGTCATGACACAACGACTGCTGCACTTACATGGCTCGTTAAATTTCTAGGAGAAAATCCTGCAGTTTTGGATAAGCTCAGGGTAAGACTCATCATACTTTACTGGCTACCATTTTTTTATGTTAAAAGTAGTGTCTAAATGTGCATAAAAATGATCAGAATGAACATATGGAAATCCGGGAAGTTGGATCAGGTCTCACATGGTCCCAAGTCAATAACATGCCTTATACCGCTAAGGTAGTGAGCGAGACCCTACGAAGAGCAACGATCTTACCTTGGTATTCAAGAAAAGCTGCACAAGACTTTCAGATCAATGGTATTTACCTCCATTAGAAAAATGTGTTGATGCAAAATTAAACAATGAGAAAGCAAGTATTGATGATGTTTTAATTAATTTTGTCAGGGTACAATATCAAGAAAGGTTGGTCTGTGAACTTGGATGTAGTGTCCATTCACCATGATCCGCAGGTTTTTGCTGACCCTCATAAATTTGACCCGTCTAGATTCGATGTGAGTTCATTACAAATTTTTATACTCATGAATTATGCTAATAGTAGTAGTAGGATAACTGACATATATATTCTTGCTTTGGCGCGATTTCAACATGAAATTTCAGGATCCCTTGAGATCTTACAGCTTCCTTGGGTTTGGAAATGGGCCACGCACATGCCCTGGAATGAATCTTGCGAAGCTTGAAATCTCCATATTCATTCATCACCTTGTCTGCAGATTCAAGTAAGTTGATCAATATATATACTGTTATACTTTAAGAAAAAGAAAGTGATCCAGAGGCCTTTTTTCAGGTGGAAACCTCTAGAGAAAGATGACTCTGTCCAGCCAACACTTGTCAGGATGCCAAAGAACAAGTACCCAATTATCGTTGAGCCTCTGTAGATTGGCCAACATGCACGCGTTTTATTAGAACTTCTACATATACTGATGCTTTGTTGTGATGTAGCTGCTTTGCTTTTCCACATTTAACTTGAACTTTAGAACATGTCAATTGAGATGAATAAGGGTTGAGGTGTGCATTTTGCAATATAGAAACATATATAATAGCAAAAGTCATCTTTGAATATGGACATGCCTCAACATAAAGTGCTATCCTGTAAATCGATCCCACTGCTGCATTGTGTCACCAATATCCAGATTTGATGCTTATTGTTTTCGAAATTGTGAATATGTAGTTTTTTTGAGCTATTTATTTTTGGTATTTGATTTCATAAAATTCACTTTATTACGTGAACAGTAACATAGTTCTAATAAATCAATCAGTTTATCCTTTTTACTTTTCACACAACAAACATGTAAGGGTTACTATTTCAAAAAGATTTGAGTAACATAGTCGTTGAGCTTTGGCTCAATGGGTATGAAGGGGTGGATAAGGCTTATGATTGAGAGATCATGAGTTCGATCTTTCCAGGAGGTAGATGATCTGGTCGGCGACTCTTCAGCCTTTGTCATTGATCCAAATTACCGTTAAAAAAAGTAACTTTCTTTCTATGCAATATTCCGTATTAAATTTAAAATAATGTATTGAGCCCAATAATAAACATTTGTTACATGCATCTAAAAAGATAATAAAAAATAATCCGGATATAGATCATTAAATCCGTCGAGGACACATCTTCACTAGAATCTGGTGGTTGGTATTACAATTACCTCATCCGCATATTCATAGCCAAAGGAATAGAATAGAATTGAATTTCATTCTCGTAAATGGATATTCTTCGTCATATTCTCATTTCCTATTCTTAAAATAGTATATTCCTTCCTTCAAACCCTTTAAACTTACGACCACCGTCGGATCACTCACGCGATACCAAACCAACGGTTCCGATCAAAGCCCACCCACGTACTACCAATATTCCTTTGGCATATTAACTTTATCCCGTTTTAAATGCTATAAATACATTCACTTGTAACATATGTTACAACAAACAAACACATTCTTCCAAACACCAAGTACTCGTTGTTTTTTCGTGACCTTTCAAAAAAAAATGTCAGGAATCGTAGTGATTTTTGACTTTGACAAGACGATTATCGATATCGATAGTGACAACTGGGTGGTCGATGAGTTGGGTGCGACCGATCTATTCAACCAACTTCTTCCCACCATGCCTTGGAACTCCCTCATGGTACGTACTTACAGTTTCTTATAGTTTTCATTTCAAAATTTATATATGTTTCTTATAGTTTCTTGTTAGTGTTTTAATGTTTGATATCGATTAAACAGGATAAGATGATGGAGGAGTTACATTTGCAAGGGAAGAGCATCAAAGATATCGAGGAAGTATTGAAACGAGTCCCAATACATCCTCGTGTTATACCCGCTATTAAAGCCGCATACGCTTTAGGGTAACTTCATTTTTTTTCATTTTTATATGTCTGGGACAAAATTTGTTCATGTATGCAAAATTCACAAGTGTAAGGACTTTGTTTTAGGTGTGATTTGAGGGTTTTGAGTGACGCCAATATGTTCTACATCGAGACGATATTAAAACATCTTGGGATACGAGAATGTTTCTCCGAGGTTAATACGAACCCTGGGTTCGTCGACGAGGAAGGAAAGTTAAGAATTTTACCGTACCATGATTTCCACACCTTCTCTCATGGTTGCAATCTTTGCCCTCCCAACATGTGCAAGGTAAATCTTTAGTTACGTACTTTATTAGTTACTTTGGTATCATGATATTATTATTTAATTAGTTGATCCTTAAAAAAATCGTATAATTAATGTCCCTATTATTTGAGTTATTATTTCGTATATTAATAATTTTGCTATCACTGAGATTTTACTGTGTATGTTTGTTTGTATATATGTTTAAAAATATTTATTTAACTGTGTATGTTTGTTTTAAAAAATTTATTTAACAGGGTAAAATAATTGAAAGAATTCAAGCAACGATAGAGAAGAAAAATATCATATATCTAGGAGATGGAGCGGGTGATTATTGTCCGAGCTTAAAACTTACAAAAGAAGATTACATGATGCCGAGGAAAGATTTTCCCGTTTGGGAGTTGATATGCAAAAACCGTGGCCTTCTTCAAGCCGAAGTCCACGAATGGGTTGACGGGGAGGACCTTGAGAGAGTTCTCGTTCAGCTTATCACGACAACTATTTCGATGGACGAAGTCGTTGATAACACGAATCAGTTGTTTGACTACAAGTTTGAGACAATTGCGCACAAAGTTTTGCCTAAACCTGTTTATGTTCCGTAATGACTATTGTATCTCAATCCAAAAATCTTGGATTCATTTCAAATTAATAATTTTGAAGATACAGTAATTAAAGATTAATGATATTAATAATAAAGAAATCATTCATCTACTTTTTTTAATTCAAAACCGTTACTAACGGTTTGGTTTTTCAATTTTAATAAGACACAAAAATACAAATCACCTCGACAGGCAAATAATTCATCTATATTTTAGAGAATTATATTTATTTATATATTATAGACTAGCTAAACCCTTAATTTTATTAGGGGATGAAACCTTAATTTGGTTGTGTTTTTGTTCTTTTTGCATGAGTTTAATCGCTTGTTTTAACTCCACTAGCCTAGTGTGGCCTTATCCTGTACATACAAATAGATTGAAAGTAACATGAATCTATAAGCATTTGCTACTAGAATTACATCTTAACTTACAATTTGCATAAACTTATTAATTTATCAAACAAATAATCATATTTGTAAACCAAAAATGATGAGAGTTTGAGTTAAAATTTAAGGACTTTATCCACGTCAACGCCACGTCTATGAATGGACACCATTGCAAGTTGCAATTTGACGATTAAACGTTCTATGAACACCTTCTTTGACCCAACTTGAAGATAAAACATCCTAACTTGAGCACTATGTTCCCTTGTTCAATGATGAGTAGTATAAAAGTGCATTTTATTTTATATTAATTATTCTCTAAATACGACTGACATAAGTATCAACTATACACTTTTAATAAGTTTTAGGTTTTTGACATGTTGTGACGAGAATGAGTTAAAATCATAGAATTAACCTAAACTAAGCTAATGGAGTGAACTAAATACCATTCTCATATACTGTTGTTATTATCATGCATTCTTTTTGTAGTAATAGTTAATTGGTATTTTTGTTCAAATAAAATAATAACAGGTTATATCTAGTGATAGGGTAAAAGACGCTAAATGTGTGCTAAATCATAAGTAAATTGATGGGCTGCATTTAGTTTCGATTAAATATATCTATGTTAATTTAATTGTAGGTTCATTAAAGAAAAAGAAGGTCAGGTGAACTAAATTGAAAAAAAGAAGGGAATAACATTGAATTGGTTTCACCCTGACCCAAGACATGCTTCAACGTGACAACAATCAAATAAGGAAAATTTGCCTATATTAATTTCACTTATAACCTAATTGACCGATAATAATTCCAGTTATTGATTTTCTCCACAATAATCCCAGTTATTAACATGTTGGTCTATATTGATCCGACGTTAAGTTTTAACCAACGGTGTTAAATTTTTGCTCCGTAAAATTATATTTAAATAAAAAAATAATAAATAAAAAGAAATAAACCTTTAGGACGCCGAGTCTAGTGAAAATGCACTCATACTGAAACTCCATTATTTTTAAATAAAATAAAATAAGCCTATAGATGAGTTGAGCTCATACTGAAACTCCATTGTGTTAGATATAGAATAACTGAAGCTCGGACTCCACTTTGTAAAACACAATTTGTTTTATTAAACAATGATGTACAAATCGTAATAAAATAAACAATGATGTATAAGTCGTAATAAAATAAACAACTCATCGATGTGAAAAAGAAAAAGAAAAAGAAAAAAAAAATCAAGTGGAAATGCAAAGATTTTTTTTTAATTTTATTAAAAGTTTATTTTAAATAAAATGCCACTAGGATCCTATTAGGACGCCTAGTCAGTAAAAATTTAACACCGTTAGTTAAAACTTAACGGCGGATCAATACAAGCCAACATGTTAATAACTGGATTTATTGTAGAGAAAAATAATAACTGTGATTATTATCGGCCAATAATTAATAACTGAGATTAATATAGAACAATTTTTCATTAAATAAAAGAAAATTTAGTCGGGTTGATAGTGGGCTATGCATCTGGGCTTGTTCTCGTTAGCAGGTAACTGTTGAAATTGGATCAACAATCAAGAACACAAATCAAATACGAAAATGTCAAACCATTTTATTGATGAATCTGAAATGAGTTTACAAAGAAATCAAGAAAGAAATTGATACAGAATGAAATGCCCAAAATGAGCTTCTTATTGAAGTAACCTAACTAACTCTTAACAACCAAGATTAAAACTAATCTTCCCGCCGACTAAAACTAATTAGCAGAAGTTCACATTAGGTCCTTGATCTATCAGCAACTTGACATTTTCAACCCATTAACTTTCTAATGGTAAGTTAACAGGAAATTAACCAAGATTACTCAACAATCTCCACCTTAAGCTTGGTTCATTTACTGTAGTTACCTTAGAATAACCTTAACCCTTCCACATCATCTGATAACAGCGGCCTAATTGGCTTGAATATCATGATGTGCTTCCAAGCTAAAATTATCCTATAACTAACAGTAACAGAATTTAAAATTGATTAACCAATCCCAAGTAACTCTAAGCAATTTTGAAACTTAGCATTTGGGAGAGCTTTTGTAAATACATCTGCTGCATTGTCAGCAGTCCCAATCTGCTGCACACTCACCTCCTTAGCCTCCACTACATCTCTTATAAAGTGGAGCTTCACATTGATATGCTTTGTCTTGTCATGATGCCTTTGATTCTTGGCCAGTTGAACAGCCCCTTGATTATCACACCTTACCAAAGCATCATTGACCTCTATTCCAAGTTCTTGGACAAACCCTTTTAGCCAAATGGCTTCTTTAACAGCCTCTGTCAATGCAATATACTCAGCCTCTGTGCTGGATAAAGCAACAACACTTTGCAATGTTGCTTTCCAACTCACTAAATTACCAAGCACAGTAAAGCCATACCCAGTAATTGACCTGCCTCTATCAAGATCTTTAGCATAATCAGCATCCACATATCCCAAAACAGCACCTGTAACAACATTATTACCAAATACTAAACCCACACTTTGTGTTCCCTTCAGGTACCTTAGGATCCACTTAACACCTTCCCAATGAGCTTTACCTGGGTTAGCAAGATACCTGCTAACAACACTCACTCCATACCCTATATCAGGTCTAGTACAGACCATCAAATACATAAGACTTCCCACAGCAGTAGCATAGGGTACATTTGACATATAAGCCTGTTCATCATCACTCTTTGGGCTATTTTGTGATGACAACTTAAAATGAGCTGCAAAAGGAGTACTTACAGGTTTGCAGCCATCCATATTAAATGCTGTAACCAACTTCTTAGTGTAAGCTTCTTGACTCAGCTTTAAGATTCTCTTGCTTCTATCCCTATATATTTCCATACCAAGGATCTTCCTGGCTGGTCCTAACTCTTTCATCTCAAACTCAGACTTAAGTAGGCTCTTAGTAACTTCTATCTCATGAGGATCTTTGCAAGCTAGCAGCATGTCATCAACATAAAGCAAGAGATAAACATATTGATTAGGAGCATATTCTTTAAAGTAAACACATGAATCATATAGACTTCTACTGAAACCTGCATAGTTAACCATGTAATGATCAAACCTTTTATACCATTGTCTTGGAGACTGCTTTAAACCATAAAGTGATTTATTTAACAAACACACTTTATCTTCATATCCCTTTTTAACAAAACCCTTAGGCTGCTCTATATAAATCTTTTCATCAAGGTATCCATGCAAAAAAGCTGTTTTGACATCCAATTGTTCAAGCTCAAGATCTTGAATTGCAGTAATTGAAAGTAAGACTCTAATTGATGAATGTCTCACAACAGGAGCAAATATCTCATTATAGTCTACACCTTCTCTTTGGGTAAAACCTTTTGCCACTAGCCTAGCTTTAAACCTGGGTCCCTCTCCTCCTGGCATGCCCTCTTTCACCTTATAAAGCCATTTACAAGCTATAACTTTCTGTCCTACAGGTTTGTTAACCAGAACCCAAGTTTGATTCTTTTTCAAAGATTCAATCTCATCTTCCATGGCCATAATCCATTTATCCCTTTGTGGTGATTCCATAGCTTCTTCAAAGGTACTTGGATCTGCACTACCATTTCCATCAGATGACACAAAAACAAAAGCAGAAATGTCATCACCTTCTCTATATTTTGCAGGCTTAACTATATTCCTTCTTGGTTTGTTTTTAGCAATGTTGTATTCTTCCTCATTGGGCTGCACAGCAGGAGTCTCTGTGTTACCCTGTTCATTAGTAGTTTGTTCTGTATCCAAACCTGACCTTACCTCCTGAGGCTCCACCTCAACTGAAACTCTCTTTACAGAATCACCTTTTTCATTATGCAGTTTGTTAATTGCATCCTTGTAATACACATCTTCTCTATGTACTACATCCCTGCTAACAAAGATTTTTGGAACACCACTTTCTAACTTCCAAAGTCTGACTCCCTTAACACCTTCTGAATATCCAAGGAATATGCATTTTTGGGCTCTAGGTTCTAGTTTTCCTTGCTTAACATGTGAATAAGCTACTGTACCAAACACCTTTAAGTTTTCATAGGACACCTTCTCTCCTGTCCAAATTTCCATAGGTGTTTTCATCTCTATGGCTGTAGAGGGGGACCTATTTATCAAGTATACAGCAGTGGAAACTGCCTCTGCCCAAAAAGACTTAGGTAAACCAGAACTGCTCAGCATACACCTAACCTTATTGAGAATGGTCCTGTTCATTCTTTCAACAAGGCCATTCTGCTGTGGGTTACCTGGCACTGTTAGATGTCTTTTAATGCCTTCCCTTTTACAGTAATCATTGAACCAACTACTGCAAAACTCTAGCCCATTGTCAGTTCTAAATACCTTTACCTTTCTTTCAGTTTGCCTCTCAACCAATGCCTTCCACTCCTTGAATTTATTGTATACTTCATCTTTCCTCTTTAACATATACACCCAAACTCTTCTAGAGTAGTCATCAACAAGAGCCAAGAAATACAATGCTCCACCTAGTGACTGAGTTTTAGCAGGCCCCCATAAATCCCCATGAACATATTCTAATATTCCTTTGGACTTATGTTTACTTGCACTGAATCTAACTTTGTTTGCCTTGCCCATAACACAAGATTCACAAAAACCTGCACCTTTACCAGTAAACCCCTTTAGGTACCCCTGTTTCTTTAGTTCAACTAACCCTTGGTCACTAATGTGACCCATTCTTCTATGCCACAACACAGAGTCATCCAAATCTTTCTTTTCAACCACAGTGTTAACCTCCTGATCACAACCACCATCAAGAAGGTAGATGTTGTTACCACACCTAGTACCTGTTAAGAGCACTCTAGATCCTCTAATCACTTTAGCTCTACCATCCTTTAAACTAACAGGGTATCCCTCTTTTTCAAAGGTTCCAAGTGAAATTAGACTTCTAGTTAAAGCAGGAATATATCTAACCTTTGACAATTCAAACATAGTTCCATTATTAAGATTTAGATTAACAGTACCTTCACCCAAGATCCTGCAGGGCCTGCTATCCCCTAACTTCACAGTTCCAAGATCCTGCATCTCAAGACTGGTAAAGAATTCTTTATTGGGAGTCATATGGTATGAGCACCCTGAATCCAAAATCCATTTATCACTACAATTTTCTTTAGTGATAACCAGTACATCTGCACTTTCATATCCATCACTGCCTTCATCTGGTGATACATTAACCTGTGGTTTATTGAAATTCTGATCATGCTTCTTCTTCTTTCTCTCAGGGCACTCTCTTTTGAGGTGTTTCTCAGAGCCACATACAAAACACTTCAACCTTTGCCTTGACTTAGATCTAAACTGCCCTTTCTTTCCCTTATATTGCGACCTAGTTTCAGTCCTCCCTCTGATGTACAACCCTTCACCTTGTTCATCCTTTATGTCATGCCTTCTCTTCAATTCTTTGGAGTTAATGGCTGCCATGACCTCATCCATTGAAATAGACTCTCTTCCATAGAGCATTGTGTCAACAAAATGCTCATAGGAATCCGGTAATGAGGTCAAGAATAGAATAGCTTGATCCTCATCACTCAATTTATTGTCTATATTTTCAAGATCTATTATCATCTTATTAAACTCATCAACATGATCTTCTATTGACTTACCTTGCTGCATCTGAAATGTGTATAGCCTCCTTTTCAGATACAACCGAGTAGCAAGGCTCTTGGTCATGTATAACGACTCTAACTTGAGCCAAAGTGCAGCCGCTGACTGTTCCTTTGACACTTCTCGCAGCACCTTATCCCCTAAACTCAAAACGATTGCACTATGTGCCTTGTCAAGAATACCCTTCCAATCCTTCTCCTCTACAGTATCTGGCCGCTTATCTTCACCGAGGAGCGCATCAGCAATACCCTGATGCACGAGGAGTGCTCTCATCTTGACCCTCCACAATCCGAAATCGTTTTTGCCATCGAACTTCTCGAGATCGAACTTAGTGGAAACCATCGCTGCGCTTCAATCACGGAATCAATTTGTCGGTTCTTCGATCGAGCTACTAACACAAGCTCTGATACCAATTGTTGAAATTGGATCAACAATCAAGAACACAAATCAAATACGAAAATGTCAAACCATTTTATTGATGAATCTGAAATGAGTTTACAAAGAAATCAAGAAAGAAATTGATACAGAATGAAATGCCCAAAATGAGCTTCTTATTGAAGTAACCTAACTAACTCTTAACAACCAAGATTAAAACTAATCTTCCCGCCGACTAAAACTAATTAGCAGAAGTTCACATTAGGTCCTTGATCTATCAGCAACTTGACATTTTCAACCCATTAACTTTCTAATGGTAAGTTAACAGGAAATTAACCAAGATTACTCAACAGTAACAAACAAAGAAAATTTGTTGTGGGCTGAATTAAGAGATACGGAAAGCTGAAATAAACAAAGAAAAATCAAATAGCCAGGGAGGACGGCCGAGAGGGTCCTTGCTGTTTACACAATTCGAAGAACTTCAACTCAATTTTCTTTTTTTATATATTTTTATTGTGTGTCAAGATCAAGAGAGTATATAAGTTCGTTTTTATTGGTTTGTTTATTTATCGTTTTATTCTCGTTATTTGATTGTGGAATGATCTTGATTACTTAGAAATGAGGAACATATGCATGTTTGATCTATTTAATCAACTAGATAGCTAGGGTTCTTCGTAGTAAACCGTCGTATCTTGGGAACTTTGATCTAGGAATTGAGCGGACTGCGTTAATGTTAGGTATTTGGGTTGGATCGAACACTAAAGAGGACTATGTCTATGTAGTTTTGACAATTAGGTGAATTTGAATCAAGATAGTAAATTGGCAAATCAGGATCATAGGATAATTACCTTTTCATCATTACTGTTTTCTTAATCAAGATAAAATCAAATTCTCAAATCGTTACAATCATCATTAATCATGCAACTTCATAATCATTAATTAGGTTACGTTAAGCTTAGAATTAGTTTAGTTAGCACAATCTAAGATAGTGACAGTCTTATGTTATTTAGATTAGTTATTTAGTTAAAACTCTAAAATCACTGGTAACAACTATGTTAGTTTTAGCTATTTAAACGGTTAAACGACAAGCAGTTATCAAATTGACGCATTACCAGGAATTACATGCACTTGTTTATATGATAGCGCAAGGAATGCAGCAACTTTAATTTTGGTTGCTTTACATGTAAACCAAAGACATCAACAAATTTTTTAAATGTTTTCTTTGGAACCGAGAAAGAGATCAAACTTCAAAGATTGGTTTCTTTTGTTCTTTTAGTTTACTGTTTAATTTTTACTAATTTGTAACTAGTATTTTAGTTGATTAATTTTTGACAATGAATTATATAGTGTCAGTATATGAGTTTGTTCTTATGATTCTTGGCTAATCTACTTACAATTCTCTTCAGGTGTAGGGTTTATTAATTTTCTTGATTGTTGAGTAAACCAATTCTAGTTAAACTAATTGTAAAATATTCTTATATCACAACCCTTAATGGTGATTAAACCCGGTTGTTTCTTCACTTGTAACCTAAACTATGCGAAACCGCCGGATCGGATTATAAACCAGACTGATTTCACTTGAACCGGTTGTTTCTCCACCTGTAACCTAAACTTAACCACTCTAGTTTATTTATATTAAATTATTATATTATATTAGATTCTTTACGTTCTAATTTACTCGATTTTCGATTCATTTCACTTTTTTGTTTAATTTAAATTTAATAAATATAATTTTATTAATTTGAAAATCTGGATCGTATCATTGGGACATCAATTTCAGAAAAAAGCAAAAGTTGGGAAACAAAAGTAAAAAGAACTAAAACATGTGGGGCCAGAATGTTATAAAGAGGAAGCTTACTTTAAGATTGAGACAAAAAAAAACTCACCTCGCCGGTCAACCATGTTCGATCGTTCACAATGCAATATTTTTGTTTGATTAAATTATTTTTTTTCAACGGCGATTTAAATTACTGATCAGGGTTAAAGAGCCCCCCACCCAATCATCGGCTACTAGTTTGTTATCTATGTTTGATATTTGCTTTAAAAAAAATACAAAACTACATCCTTAGATGATTTTACTCCTCCTACTGGAAAAACATTAACACTTGTTACGCCCCGATAAAATATGCATGATAAAAATAAACGCTAATGTATTTGTAACAAGTTTAATATAAAATAAGTAATGACTCAAATTGTTAACAAATAGTCACAACAAAAGCTAACCCGCCTCAATTATGACCGTAAAAATTAATTGTCTCGCCAAAACAAACTTTGAAAGCATCTATATTTTTGAATCTTTCATGATCATCATAGCCTAGCGACACGTATAAACAAAAACTGAACCTGGTATAAGCAAAGAATAGCTGTTTATTTGCAGACACGAATCTCACAGATAAAAGACGGTCATTTTCACACATGCGTCAACACACAATTGGTCTACATTATTAAGAGTTACGTTCCTCTCACATACAAATGTTACATTTCATTAATTTGATGAAAACCAGTAAGTACATACAAATGTTACATTTTATTATTTATATAATTTGATGAAAACCAGTAAGTTAGAAAGAAAGAAAAAAAAAAACCCACATAACTCTTGCTAAACTTGGAAACTTACACATGTATAACATGGTCGAAAGCAGTACACCTTGATGGGTTGAATGCTTGAACAAACTATCACAAGTGGTTTCATAGGTTTAAAATTTAAATTATAAAAACCGATAAATCTTGTGTAATATGTCGGCGTCAATTCAATAACCGAGCCACGATGCTTTGGGTAGAAAGTTGGTTAATTTTCATAAATATCGAATTATTAGCCTATATTATCATGTGTTCTTTTATACCAGACCTTTTCATTTGGATCGAAGTCTATACACACTGCCCGCTGTACTAATTTCAAATTTAAACAATTGCCCTTTTACTTTTGCTTTTTTGTTATATAAAGCCCCTACTACAGAATTTTAGAATATATAAGTGGAGGTATTTGAATTTGGAATATATAAAAAGTCACACATGACCTTTATTTTTAAATTGAGCTCACAAAGGAAACGTGTTTCCTCCATATTCTCGTTTAAAATATCAACTTATTAATTAAGTCGTTCAAAGACATGTGATATAATCATATCCATGAATTAATACTGATTCAAATTTATACGATCATCAATTGTCCGATCATTTTCTGCTCTTCTTTAATTTTATCATGATTTGTGACGATTACAAGGTTATAAAATCATATTTTTGGATGTTTTTAGAGGCACTTATTGGTGTTATGTCATTTTCTAATTTTCTTTAGAGGCCCTATACGTTTACGTTAGAGAATACAAACACACTAATATAAACATTGATAAGATGTTAAAATAATTAATTGATGAGCTTTCATATTAATTTGAAGGTTTAATAAAAAGTTATAAAATAAAGTAAATATAAATTATATAAAATAAAAAACAATTTTAAAAGTTTGGTTAAACACGAAATAGATTATTTAGATAATTAGATTTCTAAAGAAATTCCGTTACAAACAAGTCGAGCTTAAGCCAAAGTCAACCCGACTTTTGGCTCTCTCTCTCTCTCTCATAACTCATTAGTTGGCTCACTTGTCTAACTCGTTTAAACTAAAGTTTAAATTTTAATTTATAAACTTACATACATATATTTAACTCAAAAGTTATAAGCTTTATTATTTATAAGTTTAAATTTTTAAAGACTTAATGTTCTATTATCTTTATATTATAAGATAACATAAAATATTGAACTAATATATGATAGGTTTTAATAAAAACCCTTTTTTACTAAAAATAAATAAATAAATATTTAAAATATAAATTATTCATTATAAGTATATTAAAATATTAAATATTTCAAATATAACTTATTCATTATAAATATGTTAGAATATTATGTTTATTTTTTATATATTAATGTTTGTAAAAATATAAAATTTTAATAAGTAACCTAGTTGGCTTGACGAGCAATCTTGGCACAAATTGATTTGTAAATGAGTCAAGCCCGAGCTCAGTCTGACTCGACTCGACTATGCTTATGTTACAACCGTACTAACAAGCGAGTCATGAGTTGAGTTCACCTCAGTTTGGGCTCGGCTAGTTTACAGACCAATTTGAGCCAGCTCTGCTTGTTTATAATCGAGCCGGCTTTAAGCAAGCTAATTTCAAGCTTTTTTACGCGCTAGACATGTGCTTTTTGAAGTGTCTTAAACGATAGGGACCTTACTAGTAAAGTGTTAAGCCCGGAGGGAGTAAAATGTAAGTACGCGGTCTGCAGAATTCCTATAAGTTGTCGCTTTCGAAAGCAGTAAATGAGAGGTGCATTTAATTAACAGATTTCACCATTGTCGAGACATAGCTTTTACCAAAAACAAAGATGTCAGTTTTGAAGAACTGCACAAAACCAGGGGCATTCTTGTAAGTCTAAAAACCTCCATTGCCAGTTCTCCCAATTACAGATCATACAGTCAGAGTAAGTGTTTGCCGCCGTTTCTTCAAATTTCTGAATTTCTTCGAGCTTGATCTTCATAACATTTCGCGATTATATTCTACATTGTTCACTTATTTTGTTTCAGAATTTGATTTTGGCTCGGAAAAGCTTCGAAACCTCGCAAATCGATACTCACTCGTCTAGTCATCTTGCATTATAAATCCTGAATCATTTAATGAACGAGGTTCCATTATTGACGGTAAATACTGTATACTTGCTCCATTATTGACGGTATATACTGTATACTTGCTCCATTATTGACGATATATATATATATATACTGTATATTGTTCGTATTTATTATCTGCTCCGTTCAAATTAAATGAGAATTTTGGTTTGGAATATATAGAGAATCCATTTTAGTTTGAACATTTGTGTGATTCAGTGATTTAATAAGCGTACTGTGTGTCACAGATTCACAGAATTTGATTGTCATCTCTTTGTGATTTCTGTAACGTTGCGTCATTTTTGTGCAATTTTATAGTGATACCTTAAGATCATAGTCTCAATGCTGTTAGATTCTCACACATTTTTGTGATTTTTTTGTTTAGTTTTTTTATTTCCTAGAGTCTCGTCGTATTTGTGCAATCCTTCAGAAGCATTTAGAACGACGAGTTTGTCTCTGCTTACGTCATCCCTTTGGCCTTCTCCAAACGTGTATAAAGTATAAACTAGGGACTGTAGGTACACTGCACTACTTGTTTGAGTCATGCTATATTCGCTTCGATGTTTATGGTATTTCCTGGATTTATGTGCTTGTAGTTTTGCAGATTTGGGAGTAAATAGTAAACTGTGAAAACGCAACCTCCGGGAATGATTGGGATTTTTCTATTTTTGTGCAGCTTGCATAGAAGTTTTGGTAAGGAATTAACTGCTGGTAAAAAAGGTGGAGGTATCAGGTATTAATTACATACAATTACACTTCCAGAATAGCTGAGCATTATTCTGCTTTTATGAATTTATGTCATGATGAATTCAAAATAAATGGTTGGGGCCTGGGGGCCTGGGCAAAGTAGACAGTTATAGGCATCAACTTTTGTAGTCTTCTTTTTTTGTAATATACTAGACATACAAAGTATAGTAAAAGGTTACTCATGAAGTTTTATGACAAGTTAATGTCATCATGAGAGAACTGAGATCTTAAGTTTCTGGTAATCTTAAGCTATCAGTGGGAACTGATTGCCGCTGAATTAAGCTATCAGTGGGAACTAATTGTCACTGAATTCAAAGTTGTCAGAATAACAGTTTACTAATAAAATGTAAAATATTGATATTTCTTGAATTTTATGCAGTTTTCCATTGTAGAGATCAAATTTACTGTAATGTGCTTGGTGGTTGTGATCTATTGCAAAAGGCACATCACAAAACAAAATTCTTTCTACTTCTGAGCTCAATGAGTATAGACATGAGTGCTGTAAAGCCACAGAAGGGTTCAAACGCTGTTGAGACGGTGGTTGTTGCTGTTAAAGCATCCAAGGAAATTTCAAAGACTGCTTTCATTTGGGCTTTGACTCATGTGGCTCAACCTGGGCACTCCATTAAACTGATTGTTGTTATCCCTTCCCAAATTACTGGTAACTTAATATTTATTTGTGATTACTTGTGAGTTTATGAGTTTCTTGATTGTCATTGGAAATTTTCTCTTTGTTAACTGAAAGCCTGCACCACGTCTTGGTGATTATATTGTCAAAATTTGTCATACATTAAGACATTTGAATATTTTATAATTCACCATAAGCCCCCCTCTTCAAGTCTTAGCAGCATTATAGTTCGTTATCAAAAAGATCATCACGTCTGAATTCTTCAAGTTCAAATTCTATCTTCTAGTCACTATGATTCAAGAAATATATTTCTTTTATTGCATGGATATTTTTATTAAACAGAGCTGTTCTTTGTGATAAATTTCTGATGGGTGTACACAGTTAGTAACAATTGATTATGTTCTCTAATTTAGGTAGAAAATTATGGGGTCTTCCAAGATTTACCGGAGACTGTGCGAGTCGACATTGGAGGTCATATTTAGGAAAAAGTGATATAGCTGATTCTTGCTCCCAGATGATCCTTCAGCTACATAACTTGTATGATCCTAATAAGGTGTGTCCATTTACAGTTTTTTATTGTTTGATGTTTCATCATCTTCATGATTATTAAAAAAAGTTTTGGTTGCCCTGATTTTATAAAAGATAAATGTGAAGATAAAAACGGTTTCTGGATCACCATATGGAGCAGTGGCAGCAGAGGCCAGACAAATTCAAGCTACTTGGGTTGTATTGGACAAGTAATCCTCTAAACTGCAGTTAACAGATTATGTTGACCAATGCTTTTTGTAATAGACCATGCTGACTTTAAATCTTTCTTTTCTTGTAGAAAGCTGAAACACGAACAAAAACGATGTATGGAAGAGTTGCAATGCAACATTGTGACAATGAAGAAATCAAGGCCAAAGATCATTCGCCTGAATTTAAATGGAACACCTAAGAAACAACCTGATGCAAATCAATCATTTCAAAACTTACAAAAAGATAAAAAGTCATCTATGTTTCCCACTCAAGAACATTTGACTCCAACTAGTAGCCCCGAGGCACTAACTGTCACCGAACATGGGAATTCATCAGTTTCAAGTTCTGATCAAGGTAGTTCACCGTTTTTCATTCCTGTAACTGGTGTGTCTCATAAATATGAATCTTTATCCCAGAAGGATAACCGGGATCTCATTGACTCGGGTTCAGACTCCGAAAGTGAGCATCTTTCTTCATCTTTCTCTAGCTTAAGGTTTCAACCTCGGATGGTTGGCATGTTGACCTCAAGTTGTCAATCACCAAGTCTGCGAACCGATGTAGAACTTACTCAATATAGAGGTGATGTTAGAGATGCAGTATCTTTGTCACGAAACGCACCTTCATGTCCACCACCATTGTGCTCGAAATGTCAACACAAAGCACCTGTCTTCGGAAAACCACCAAGATGGTTCACTTATGCAGAACTAGAGGTTGCTACTAGAGGGTTTTCTAAAGATAGTTTCTTGGCTGAAGGAGGATTTGGGTCTGTACACAGAGGATTACTGCCGGATGGGCGGGCTGTTGCTGTTAAACAGCATAAATTGGCTAGTTCTCAAGGGGATCAAGAATTTTGCTCAGAAGTCGAAGTGCTGAGCTGTGCACAACATAGAAATGTTGTTATGCTGATTGGATTCTGTATGGAGGAAAGAAGGAGGCTGTTAGTTTATGAATATGTCTGCAATGGCTCGTTGGATTCTCATCTTTATGGTAATTGTTTCACTACCTTTCTTGAATAATATGATCTTTATATGAGAATATGGATGCTATAAATTAATCTTCTGGTATATTTCCCTTTTTGAGTTGGATTGTGGATCTTTATTTTTGTTTAGAGGTGTCCGATTAATTTACTTATGAATGTGTCATTTCATGTTATGTTTTACCTCTTAACGGGTAAATAGTAAAATCAAAAGTAGCTTAAGTAGATTTGGGTTAAACGGGTCGGAAGTTGTTAAAAGTATAATTACAATGCATAAAACATCCTAAATTTCTTATTTAATATGTTAGATTTTTATTAAAATATTGTAGATTTTTGTCATGTTTGACGCATTAATTATTTATATTAAAAAAAAAATTGAAGATTTTTATCTACCTGACCCGAACTATTTCAACCTTCACCAAAAGTTAACCGTTTTGACACGAACATCAACCAGTCATTTTGTGATCCCTACTTTATTCTGATGCTACTGGGAGTTGATTATTTATATGGACTTGTGACATATGCAGGATGTGATCAAGATCCATTACAGTGGTCAGCACGCCAAAAGATTGCTTTGGGAGCTGCTAGAGGATTGAGATATCTTCATGAAGAATGCAGAGTAGGTTGCATTGTGCACCGTGATATGCGACCAAACAACATCTTGATCACTCATGATTTTGAACCTCTGGTATCACAAACTAAATTTAAACTGATGTCCTTTATGCCTCTTGTTTTGTGGGGTTCATGTTGTCATGTTTAAACATGATTCTGTTTCAATTCAACATTTTTGCAATAAGCGGAACAGATCATTTGGCAATTACCAATATTAACCTTTAATCCTTATTTAAGATTGGAATCAGCCTTTTAAGAGTTAAATTTAGAAAACACACATAATCTGTGATGCTGTCTTTACACTTGCCAATTTAGAATGGACTTTTAAAGGCCTGGTGTTTTTGCTTGCAAGGTTGGGGACTTCGGTCTAGCAAGGTGGCAACCAGATGGAGATATAGAAGAAGAAACCAAAGTGATTGGAACATTTGGGTAAGTCTAATGAGTCTCTTGTTTTCGATTTTGTTTTGTTTTACATCATCTTTGATAATATTGTGAATAAGATGGGGGTTTTTTAAAAAACTAGGTACCTAGCTCCAGAGTACGCGCAGAGTGGGCAGATCACTGAAAAAGCAGATGTATATTCATTTGGTGTTGTATTGGTGGAGCTTATTACAGGACGTAAAGCAGTGGATCTTAAGCGTCCTAAGGGCCAACAATGCCTTGCAGAATGGGTGAGTTCTTGGTAGCCTGTGCATACAACTAGAGCTGTAAAGATGGGTGGACGGGTCAAAACATGTTTGGGTTGAAAGTTGTCAGTTTAGTGAAAGCTGAAAAGGTATGGGTCAGGTTGGGTTGACCCACTAACACTTTTTTTTTTCTGATTTTTATAAATGATTATGAATGTGTAACTGTGTTTACAAAAACAATATTTTGAATAAACCAATTTAGAAAGTTGGCATCAAAAATTCAAATTTTGGCTATTTTAACCTTTCCTGTTTTAGCTAAAAATTTTTTCTTAATTTTTGACCCATTTGAGACAAATCCCAACCCAAACTGACTGATTTATAACTAAACAAGTTGAAAACTTGATATCGCCACCTCTACTTACAACAAACTTTCGAACTAAGAACAAAAATTTCAAAATCTCCTAAGATTCATTCTAGCACTTAACACTGTTTCTGCAAATAAAACCACAAACTATTTGTTCTTGATCGTCTAGTTTGTCCAACATTTGGTAGGCACGCCCATTGTTGGAAAAAGGTCTGATTAATGAGTTAATCGACCCTCGGTTAGGAAACTGCTATTCAGCTCATGAGATTTATTGCATGATGAATGCCGCTTCTCTATGCATTAAAAGGGATCCTAATTTAAGACCTCGCATGTCTCAGGTAATTCCTTTTTCTTTATAGCATTTATATCTGTCTTTCCCAGATTCCCAAACCTGATAAAACAACTAAACTTTCTCCCCTTTCTTTCTACTCCTTAAAATATTATGTGAGAAGGTGCTACGCATGCTAGAGGGTGATATGATGAAGGGAGCCAATTGTGTGTCAGCACCTGGATATGAATATGACGTATGCAACCGAAGTGGTAGGCTTCTATTGGATCAAAAAAGATATGTTGGTGGGTTGATGAAAGAAACATTGAAAGGATTCAGTGACAAGCTCTTCACAGGTAAAGAGCTATATCGATATTAGATGCATAGTATGCTGGATATCATCTTTTTATACTGATTTATAACTCTAATCTTAACATGAGGTTATGCTTGTAAGTTAAGACATATGTTGAATATATAGTTTTTTTTTTAAATGAAATGAAGCAAGTACCTGTCAATGGGCGGGCGGGCATGCATGCATCATATGTCGACCACTATCACACCATGAAGGAATTCTCTCTGACCCACACACACTCAATAATTACCTCACTTATTGCCTTCTCCATTCAACTCAGAGAATGGATAGCCCAAAATCCAACTTAACTAACATTTTCCACAAGTTTGGTGAATGTATTTATGGTTTCCCTAACTGCTAGCCACTAACTAAGGTTTCTAGAAACGACAAACCAATCGGACCGGGCTGGGTGGGTTAGCCAGATCCATTGGTTATAACGGTCTGCCAGTTACGGTTTAGTTTTGATAGTCTCACTATTTGAAATGTTTTGTTTTGTATTAAAATATTTCAAATGAGAGAAAAAAGATTCAAAATTATAAAACATACACGCAACTATATTTTTCAAAAATAAAAAAGATATATTGTATCTCAGTTGAAGGAAATGAAGTTTGCATCCCAGATTGAATCTCAGTTGTAACACACTTACACACGTAGCCAAATAGATAGTTAGATACAGAAGAATAGTGCAAAAAATTAACACAAGCAACACAATGAATGAACAATAATTCACAATTAATTACTAAAACTGAAGATTAACAAACAAACAAAGAGTTGCAATCCGTGTGAATTACATGGAAGAAGATGCAGAATAGTCACCTGATTCGATTAAATACAAATCATCGATGTTCCACAAAGCAGCGTGAACCACCACAACAGCCAGTCCGATCAGAATAGACGAAAGTATGTTCCACGTGGCACCGGTCAACAGTAGCAAAACAACCGTTACAGCGAACAAAACCAACAGCACCGCACGATCTCCGATCGTACGGTGAAAAATCACCAGAGGCTCGTCACGGAGGAAGTAAAGGAACAGCCAAGCCGCCATCATCACCGTGAATACAATTAACGAAATCGGATGCCATAGCAGGCTAAAGAGCAAAATCACCAGCATAATTATCACATAGTTCATACGGAAGTAACCGATGTTTGTTCTGATTCGTGAAAACGCATCGGAAACGCCGTGAGGGAAGTCAATTGAACCGAGATTGAACATCTCCTTCCACGAGCGTCGTGTGCCTAATCCGGATCGAATGCGTGCTTTTTCCCGGGAGAAGTATTCGACATTCGTCCCTCCGAGTGATGACGTCGGAATCGTGCCGTACGTCGCCATCGTCGCCGGTGCAAACGCAACTAGGGGTAGGGGGAAGTGACTGGGGAGGTCAACATGTCGTCCGTGCTAGTTAACTATGCGACGACTGATAGGTTGCTTTAAAAGCTAAATTTTAAAATATGGCCCCTCAATATATAGAATTAACCAATTTTGTTCGTCTAATAAATGAAGAAACATGAAAAAAGAATCTTGATCAATTAATTACATGAATGAATGCAGCGTTCGTTTAATTACGTTCGTGAACATTCGGTGATATGTTCGTTTGTTCATGTTACTTCATATTCATTTGTTTATGTTGATTCATTATACTATGGATTCGAGATATATCAAACACAAACACAATAAAAACATTACAGAAAATCGAAAGATGAAGATGATGGTCACGAGATTTAACGTGGTTTGGTCTAATTTGACCTACGTAAACAGACTGCAACAAGAAACTCTATTGCTTTTTGCCCTCAATTGTTAGTTCATTGTTAGGAATTTACAAATACAAGCAATATATATAGCTAGGTTTAAGCATAGAGAACGAAAAAAATTACAAAATGGACTTAGAGACGATGACATGGGCCGGTCTCCTACCATTTCTAACCATCAAACCCAAAACATCTTCAAATATTCTAATTTCGAGGCTCAATCAAGCGTACACCAAACCCAACACATTAAATATCTTTTTTGTTTTCTTTTGAAATAATCGTGTTTATGATTATTATATCAAATGTTTAACTTTAGATTTATTAATGATGAGGTGATTATGTCTCGGTTTTAGATAAAAATGTTAACTTTTATTTTAAAAATAGTATACAAGTTCGATTACTTAATGAACGAACATGAACAAAAATTTATATTCGTTTATGTCTTGTAAAAAATGTCAATATTAAAGAAACGAGCATAAAAAGGCTCCTATTGTGAATGGTGATCCAATTATACTCCTTTGTCTCAAACTAGATTTTATTACTCGCACGTCGCCGTGTGGATAATACGGGTCCAAAAATCAGTCGTATTGCTAAAAAAGCAACGTTAAGATAACGGAAATACAAAAGGACTCCACCAACAATGTTAAAATTATAAGTCATGTGTTACAGGTATCGAACCTATGATATAGAGGTTATGTGTAACCTGATATAAATCAATGTCGCAATAGTTAAATAGAATACTACACAAAATTAGATACATAGGACAACATTGTGAAATTAAACTAAAACCATAGAAACGTTAAAATTTAGAAAAGAAAAAAAAAACAAAAACAAATCATGATCCCCTGTAGTATAAGGCCATCCGTAGTGGGGCTCCATGGGGCTCCATGTTAAATATAACGCCCCTCATGGAGCCCCTTCCCACCCCCCTTGGGCGCCATCTTAGAAGATGGGATCACCGGCGCCATGTTAATAACGCCTCCCCCCTCCTTCTTGATTGGTTGAATTTTTTTTATTTTTTTTTATTGGATAGATTTAATTGAATGGGTTTTTAAATAATAATTGGGTAATAATTAGAGGGGCGTTATAAATTGGTTACCACTACACCACTTTAGTCATGGAGCCCCTCTTGATGACGTGGACGCCACATGGCGCATAACGCCCACAAGGGGCTCCATCCACTACGGATAGCCTAAGCAAAAATAGTTCTTTAAAAATACTATTTCCTTGTTCTACTTTGCTTATAGGATAAATGATTTTTTTTTTCCACTCGTCCCTCAACTTTTATTTGTTCACAAATTACAACCAATCCATGAACAATTTTCTGTTATTCTTGTAATTTGTTCTCTGTCTCAGGCTATAACTTTTACCAAAATTAGGACCCACTATTCAAAATAAGCTGTCATTTGTTAAGTATGATCAGTGCATGAATAAAATTAAATACAGTTAAATCAGTTTGAACAAACAAGATGATTCGGTTTACACAGAACAAATGTTTTTAAAAAACCAGAACAGAGATCAAATACACAATAGAAGCAACTGCACTCAATATTCCAATTTTCACAGGGTATACAACAAAGCAGATTTACATTTCCAGATGTATAAACAATCATTACAAAGATGGGATGGACTTTGCTCGAATCAATTGTTTGAGCAACGCTTTTTCTTCGTCATTTTGTTTCTTCTCTTTGGGATCTTTTGTTTTCACTTTCCGCTTTTCCTCCAAAATCCACTTCAAGAGCTCTCGCTGCTGATCCATGGGGATTGGTTTCAGTGGCTGGCGGATGGTAGGAGGTGGTATTGATGTATGGCTCACTGAAACAGTTGATATGTTGGTGGATGGAACAGTTGAGGAAACCGCAGTTGCAGGCTCTTCTTCCTCTGGCTTTTCCTCCTTATTTGTTCTTGTGTAGAGGTAAGCTACAAAACAATAAAGAATGACGAGCTTTTGAGGACAAATCAGGTTGTGTTCACGGTCTGATCGGGACACTTTTCATGAGAACTCTTGGCTGAATCACCAGCTAGGGTTTTGAAGAGCAACAAACCATTCCGGGTGGCCCGGTCGGACCAGCCAGTTTGGCATTTAACAGTTCGGTTCTAACACACAAAAAAATCCTTAGTTTGTAATAAAGTTTTGAAATGGTAAAGATGATTCATGATTATTATATATATCACAACTACATATTCCATATTTAAATAAAAAGTATATAATTAATAAAGCCAGCTCCAAGTTCCAAACTATTCAACCGTCAAACCACCAAAACCGAACAGTTTGAATCTCAAACCAGCCGACTTGCTTTAGTTTAGAGTTGAATATGTTTGAACAAAATATGAAGGTATGAACACACTAGTTAATAGTTGTGGTTGCTAATTCTCAATCAATCCATCTAAAAGACAAACTAAGAGTCTAAGACCCTATATGGCTATATACCATCATTTCATTTTGAATACAAGATCAAATGAAGTTACAGGTACAATTTCAGAAAAAACCAACAGATGGACATTGATAGTGAGTCGTGAGTCGGTTCATTCACTAAAATCAAAAGTGGTCTCGAGGTGAGTTCTTTAAAAGCCACCAACATAGGCATGCTGGCTAGATCGTGGTGGCGTTTCAATGGTGAAGGAAACGCGTTAGGGAGACATGATTCTGGCTATTCACCACAGGAATAGAATCAATAATCTCATTTCTGTTAATTCCTTTTACCCCACACATGGAAGGCGATTTCAAGGATTGGTCATGGTATGTGATGTACGTCCAAAATCAATCAGTCTGGATATCTGTTTACTTTTACAGTCTAGTCCTGAAGTGGATGCCACTCCGGCTAAATTAAATAACGAAAAAATCAATTTAATGGGGGACAAGGATCCTGTTTTCATCCACGGTCGGAAAAAACTTGATCCTGATTAAAGGAAAACATTTTGAGTGGAGAGCAGCGTTGAATCAGCTACCAACAGTGGATGCTCTAGTCAAATGGAATATCATGATCAGATCCCTGCTATGTCCGCTGTGCAGCGAAAACCTTGAATCCACGGAGCATCTCATTCTGGATTGCAGGGATTCCTCCCAAGTTTGGAACTCTACCAGTGGATGGCTAAATATCCCTAAAATCTACGTGTTCTCCACCACCGATCTTACGCAAATTCATAGGTATTTGAACAGGAATAAACACAAGAAAAAACTGGTGCAAGCGGTAATTTTGACGTTGAATTGGTGTCTGTGGAATGCTAGAATTTCGGAAATATTCAAAAATAGGGCTGTACAAACTGAACAAATCGTGGAAGAAGTCAACTTTGGGCAACTATGTGAGTTAAAAATCGTTCCAACTTCTAAGAAACCTTTCATAGAGTTCGGTTGAGCTGTGTGCTATTAGCTAAAGCAAAATTCCTAAATGTTTCAACGCAGACCTAACTCCTCATATATCCAATGGAGTCCAAATTGAAAGCATGTCAAAAGGCACAAACTAGTTAAATCAGAAAATCAGTAATTGAAAACAGGTGCAAACAAATAGTGTTCGCATCAACGAATTAAAACCTAAATCTGCAATTCTGTTTACTGTTCACGTAAAAGGAGACAAGCAATAAATCTATATGTATGTGTATGTGGATGAAGGCGAATTAATTATGTATTTAAGTGGTATACCTCCGATGGAAACATTGAGAGCGATGAGAAGAGGCCAGATGAACTTGTAACGGCGTCCGAGTGACTCCTTGGGCGGCGGCAACGGTGGTTGTGGCGGCGAAGCAGAAGAAGCAGCTTGAGTAGCCATTTACGCGATGAAGATGAAGATGAAGATGAAGGTGAAGCCGGTGGTGGTTGACTGCAGACGTTTCTCTCTCCGGCTGAGCTGTTACGACCTACGATCGCTTTGTTGTCGAAGACTTCACTCTGGCATCAGGTTATGGATATACATATAAAATTTGGACAGAAAAATAGGAAAGTATATAGTTATTTTTGAAGAATATAAGGAAAGTATACATATATAGATAGAGTTATGTTAAAAGTGGGAACTTTTTGTTTAGATAATTTTTATCACTAATTTCAATCACAAATTTTAATTTTATGGGGTCAATTAAATTCATGAAGGATTTCTTTATATATACTACTGACTTAAATTAGTATTTAAAAACAAACGAGGTGTCAACCGCGCGTTGCAGCGGTTGGGTTGTATTGATATTACAAATATAGATGAAACATAGTCTTACAATGATAATAAAAAAATAATTGAATCTTATCAGACGACAAAGTGGCACAGTAGAGTAGTAGAAGACGGAGTTTATGCGGATTCATAGAATTGTGACGGAGAATATCAACTTTAACGGAGACATTAAACAAACTACACAGGTGGATACAACTGAGCCTAACGGAACAAACGAAAGAGAAACTTAATTTGACGGAACGGGAATGATGATTAAGAAGTTGTTGACGATATTATAATCTATTGTCATCTATTTGTATAACAATGAAAACAGGGAGTTTAATCATGTTAAGGCTGGTTTTCTTGCCCGAATTCATCAACATAACTCCTCAATTAAGATCTCTTTGATCTTTATTCACGGTGAACAATTGTTAACCGTCAACGGCTCCAGCGATTGCAGAAGTTCTCAAAAATGTAAATCTCATCAGTCTTTGACATGAATGATAGCCGGCTAGGCGTAGACAGAAACAACGTTCTTCGTCTCTGTTGATGAGACGACAGTCGAATCAACGCCGTAAGAGCTATCTTCACCATAGCACCACCTTCAACCATTCCTATACGCACGAGCGAGTTAGTCATTGTCGGCCGCCTAGCTTTGAGTCGATTTGAAGGATACATCATCGTATTGTTGTGATGATTGGATGAGCGTTGTTACTGCTCGACTTCTTATGCAAGCTACACCTTAACGATACTGGATGCAACATCGGAGAGCACATACACGCCCGCTTCGGAGTCTCCAACTGTTTCTTCACCGCGTGGTTGGGATTTCGGTGGACTTTGGTGGGCCTAGAATTGTTGTGTCGGTTTAGTTAAAAAATGGAACCAGATAGAATAGAAACCGGCTATCTAAGTTATGAATGTGAAAACCTTTGTCGGCTGGTCTTCAAACCTAATCTATTTAAAATGGAAAAAAAAAATCTTGTAGAAGAAAGTTGTGTATTGTGTTATGTATGAATATGAATCTGCTGGTACATCGACCGACTTGCTCTCTTGCCATACCAGTCCTTGAGGTCTTCCCCTATCACCGGCGAACCTCTCACATTGTGTCAACGAAACAGAAGTCGCGCCTCAGGGGATACGTTTACTGCAACTCTTAATCTCCGTATTTATTCATTCGAGCAGGCGATTACTTACACAGATTTGAATACTTTGTAACCTAGTTTCGTGATCGAATTATGAAAAAAAAGGATACACTTACTGCAACTATTAATTTCTGTATTTATTCATTCGAGCAGGCGATTACTTACACACATTTGCATAATTTGTAACCTAGTTTCGTGATCAAATTATGAAGAAAAAAGCAACTAAACGTTATCGATTAGAGAGTACATGTAAAAAAAACTTGGGAATACCCACGTTTGAGTCCACCCTTGCTATTTAAAACAAAGATTCGTTTTCTTCGCATTTTTATCTTAACGAAAGCAAAATAAAAAAAAATATTCATTTGCAAGTCAATGCTGCGATTAATAAGTCAGTTAAAAATGTTCAAGTTCTTGGCATGCTCCAAAAATGGATATGCAACTTTGCATACTATTTGCAACACGGTTCTTTTTCTTAATTCTTATCATGTGATTTTTGCGTGTTTATTTTCTTTATTCAGGTTTATTATCTCTTCAGAGAATTTGAGTCGTAGATAAAGCAAGCTTCAAAGAGGGCATACGAAATTCAAAAGAGACAAACTCAGGCTTACTTCTTTGAGCTCAACCTTTAGAGATTTACACCCTTGTTAAAAGTTCTTATTTGAAAATTAATTTAGTCATGATATCGAGTTCAGAGTAAAATTTTGCAATATTCCATTATAAATGAAGCACATAGATAAAGAAAAGAAAAGAGTTTCATAGTGGAAAAAGGAAGAAGGGAAGAACAAAAGAGAGGACAAACAGAAGAAGGAAAGAGGAGAAAAGAAAAAAAATTGATGAGTTCATTGTTCGAACCTGGGACAACTACTTCAAATATAGGCGGCTAACCAATTGGGCTAATGGCACTCTTTGTTTTATTTTTGAACTACATTGTATATATATATATAAACATAGTTTTATGCATAGAACTATGTGCCGTTGTCTATTGTGTTTATATAGGAATAGTTCTCAAAAGAACCTTTTCATATATAGATATGGAGATGTTATGAGTTTTATAAAAAAATTTAATTTTGATAATACATATATTTTTGCTATGAGTGAACCTCATTTCTTATTTTCAAACTCCATATTCAAATTTTAAAGCAAATATCTAATATGTCATTCCATCTCATTCTTTATTCTCATACATTTAGAAAAATCAAATTGATCTCTCATATTTGATATGCATTCTTCACTTCGTATCTATTATTTAATATTATTAGTAAGTGGATATGAGTCGTACATAAAGAAAAAAATAAAGAACTGTTATTTAATTGAGTAGAGATGGGTATAAAGAATAAGAATGGGGGTTTAGAAAGTAATAATTAAATTTAGAAAAAAGATTTTTAGATAAGTTATAAAGATGAAGAAAATGATATGGATACTCTATAACTTATAACTTAGGGAAGATATCAATTTATATAATAACAAAGTTTACCTACTTTTTTTTGGTTAAAATTACTTAAAACTTTTGCCAAAATTGCATATACCCCCTAGTAAGTCTTTTAATTGCATATTTACATATATCAAAACAATAATTACATATATCATCTTCTCCACTGAATTTACTAATATACCTTTTAAAAACAAAACAATATCAATTTTCACTTAAAACCATTTCTCTTCTAATTTCTTTTTCGCAATTTTCCTTTTGCAATATGTTAATCACTACAAGAAGGAATATTGTGCTTTAACACTCTGCGAATATCATGACCCGCTTAACAACCCTATTTGATTTAATCATGGGAAAACTCATGCTCGTGAGTGTGACCAATTATAACGTCATTAATTGATTCAATCAATCACCATAGGACATTAATAATTCGGTTTTTTTTTATGTTATTATCATGATATATAATTAGAAATCACACACTCTTATTAATCATATTACCCCTCATTAGTAAGAGAAAGCGTAATGGTTCCACTGCACATGGCGTCCTCATCAAAGTCGTACCTCTTGGTACATCGCCGTAGTGTACACTACCTCACCTCTCTTTCATTCATCTTCATTACCTTCTTTACGCGGATAATTTTTTTCTGCAATATCGATTATGTGGTACGTTCAATCCCACACATCAAGCCATGTCCTCTTAATTTCCCATGATGTGTGTGTCTCAACCTCTGTATACAGTATAAGTAGAGAGTGGGTGGGTAGACTGACATATACATAACAATTACTTTTTTATTACACTTGCAGGTTACGAAAGTTTTTATATCGAACAAACACATACGAACGTTAATAACGACGTGTCGTCCAATCGTTCAAATACCTAAATAACCTATAGCTAGGGTAAGTAGGGTGTCAATCTAGGGGAGTTAAGTGGGCTATTAGTGATTCTAGTAATGAACCTAATTTGACCTAAATTACTTAACCTAAATCTAGATTACTGTCACTAAGCTAGATCAGCCTAAACTAAACTACTAATCTAACATAATTATGAAGCTTGTCATTGCTGGTTTCTTGAGTTCATTTTATAGAATCGATTAAAATTGAATTGATTAAAAACCATGATGATTAAAATATGATTACCCAAGGATCCCCATTTTCCAACTATCACTTTAATCCAAATTATCTTGTTTGAGAATACTACATAGAAAGTGTCAATCCAACTTAGATAATATAACATTCATGCAGGCCGCGTAATCACTAGAGCAAGGAATCTTGAGATATGACGTTAACTACAATTACATTAAATATCTACTTAATCAAAGAGATAAAACATGTGGATGCTCCTAGTTACAAGAAAAACATGAACAATTCGCAATCAAGAAACATGAAAAAGATGACAGAATAACAAACTATTCACCTGTATATTCGCAACGCCTTAGCGGGACTGCTTGACATAAAATCCTTGATTGGGAGTAGAGGTGCAAAAATCAATTCGAAACACGAATCGATTCGGTTCAGGAATCGATTCCTGACCAAAACAATTCTGGTCAAAATCGATTCTTGACCGAATCGATTCGATTCAAGAATCGATTCCTGGCATAAATTCCTGAATTGGTAGGAATCGATTCGATTCCGAATTGAAATCGATTCCTGGCCAACAAAGTTGGCATTGCTATTGTGACTAGAACCTCCTTCCATTTGTGATTTGTTGTGATAAATTTTGTGTGTTTAAGTGTTTTTGAGTGTTAGAGAAGTGGGGTAATGTTTGTAATTGAAAATGGGGGTATATATACAAAGTTATAGGGTCAAAATGGTGAAAAATGGAGGCACAACGTCATTCTAACGACTATATAGTCGTTTGCAACGGCTAATATAACGGCTCTAAACGTATGTGAAGGAATCAATTCCGAATCGATTCGAGAGTGACCAATTCGAAATCGATTCGGATGGAATCGATTTGGATCTGTGAACTAGGAATCGGTGGGAATCGATTCGATTCGTATTGATTCGAGAATCGATTCGGCCAAAATCGATTTAGATCGATTCGAAAATCAATTCGAAACCGATTCGGGACCATGAATCGATTCGAACTTTGCACCTCTAATTGGGAGTGAAAGAAACATATAGAAATTGTGTCTTGGGGCTCTCCGGGGGGCCTGGGCTTCAGCACTTTGGCCCAAATTCAATCAGGTGCAGCCCACTTCAATTCTTTTGGCCCAATGGTCATTTTTAGCCCTTTTGCTTTTACTAGGCCCAAAACTCTTTCTCAATCTCTTGTGTATCACGAATGCGAACATAACTCCTTACTTGATTCATCTCTCCATAGCTCGGGACTTCAACTTGAATTGTCGAATGCACCATTACATGCAAAACATAGAAATGTAATGAGAATCCAAATATTATAACTTATAAAAATGTATAACTAAAATATGTTTAGTCACAAATATTCTGATGCTCATCAGACGTACGGGAACAGATGTTCACGAACACACTTACGAAACGTTCACGAACATAAATGAACGAACAATGGCTTTGTTCGTGTTCGTTTGTTAAGCTAAACGAACGGTATTTTCTATTTGTATTTGTTCATTTAGTAAACGAACTCTCATCCGAACGGTTCACGAATATTGAACAAAAATTTTAGTGCGTTTATAGGCCTTGAAACCTGATATGATATGACACATGGTAACATGTAACTAGATGGTTATATTTTACTGATAAACTTTAGGACACATGATGATATATGATTGGATGGTTAGATTTTTTATAAAGCCAAATACCTATTTTGACATTATTCGGTTTATAAAAATGAAGACAACAAAGCTAGTAAACTTTTTTTGTCTACACATGGAGTATAAACTGATATACTTCTATTTTCCCGCTCAATATATTTTTTTTTTACAAATTAAATTATTATTTTAATATATTAGATAGTTTTTACTAGAAAATTATTAGATTTTTTTTAATTAAATATTTGCTTTGTATTGAATTGTGTAGGCAAGCGAGATAGAATCGTATAACTTAATTTTTAATCGACACTTATGTTGAGTTGGATGTAAATAAAAATAATGTAAACTCTTTTAATTTAATTTCAAATGCATCTTAAAAGTGATTATATATGAGATAAAAAATAATTACATGCGTAGTGATTGTATAGAATCTTGGCGTTTAATTAATTTAATTTTCTTCGACTAGATTAGACAAGATCGAGTACAATGATATAAGTTTTCGAGTTGATTTGGATAAGCTTCATTAAATATTCTTTTTAGTAGCAGTATCTAGTTACATCGCGTGGATACGAAAATCCTAGTTAAAATCAAATATCTATAGCGAAACATGTATAGACTAACAACTATAAGATACTCAGGAAGCGTCAATTTGGATCTTTTTTATGTTCAAAATATTATGAAAGATAAAAAATTAAAGATAGAGATATTTTTGTAAGTACCTTGTGATAAATGAGTTTTTTTTTTCTTTTTTAAAAGGGTTCATTACAAAACTAATTTATTAAATTGGTGTATTAGAAAAAATATTTATTAAAATGAATATTCTCCTTTATTTTTTTTTCTATATATTTTTAATTTCTAATCCATCAAAGAATGCCCTTTAATTTCTTTTTCAATGGACCTATTATCTTTTCTTTTATTTATATTCTTTAAGTAACTCGTCATATCTTTTTAACTAAATTATTATAAACTATTATAATAACTTCTTTTATGGACCCAAGTTAACTACCAACTGAAAGAACTATCCTAGATAATGTTTAAAATGAAATAAGAAACATATACAAAGATTTAAAAAAAAAAATTCATGAGAAGTATAAAGTAAGGGTATTCACAAGTGGAATCGAGCCAGGGCAAGTTCGAATTCGACTCGAACTAAAACCAAGCTGCCGGATTTAGATATTTTAGTAAAACATAATTTAAGTTTTCTACATGTGAGACACAATTTCATGAGATAATTGATTGTTATAACTACACTAAAAACTATGTGTAATGATGCGTTAAAGCCTGATGTGATGCCCCTTCACGCCTATAACACCGCCCCTTGGGGCGTTTTCAAGTCCACAATTTGGTTGCAGCGTGGTGGCACTCATGGTGGTGCACCGACACAATTGTTTTTTTTTTCTCTTCACCGTTCAGATAATTACACCTTATTTTCTCATTTTAAATAAAACCCCAAGTCCCCAAACTCACACAACCACAAATAAAAAACCCATCACACATTTTTCACATTTTTCACTCTCACATCATATCATACATGACATACTACATGACACCCTTTTTCACCCTCACACCGCTACGCGTATCCTAAATTACTTTGATGGAAAATTTAACGATCTTCGTTTAGAATGTCTTTTATGTGAGAAAAATATTTTATTTACAAACTTTATATTTTTTATATAGAAAACGATGATAAAAAAAAAGTTCACACATTTTTAATAATGACAATTTTCCTTTTTATAAATTTTATATTATTTTTATGAATTTTAGTCTATTTCTAAAATTTATATACTTGGTTCTTTTTAAATAGTATTTAAAATGGTATGATTAAAAGTAGAAAAAAAATAACTACAATAAGTTAGTTAAAAGTTAAAAACTACAATGAGTGAGTTGAAGAAAAAATAAGACAAAATAGGTTGATGGAGAAAAAGAATTAGAAAGAAAATAATATATAAGCTATATAGAGTAAAGAAAGAAAAGAAATCAAGAAAAACTCGTTTGCCATGATCAAATAAAAAAAGTTTACACGTTTTAAAAAGTGATCTATTTTTCCTTTTTATATATACAAGTTGGGCGATCCGCGCTTCGCGGCGGAGTCGGCTCGTTTCAAAAAGTCGTTTAGCTAAACAATCAAAGATAAGTGACGCACCCGCACCCCACGATATTTCTTCAAGATTTCAATAAGTATGAAATTAAAGAAATAGGACAGTGGATGCGATGAGCAGGAACAAAATCAACAAAAAAAAAATGAAGAAGTTTGACCGAAAAGATAACAAATGGCAACTACAAATGAAACGAAACAATTAACCATATGCAAAATTCACAATGAAGCATAATAAACTTAATTAATATTATAAAGAACCTTATTATACTTTCTTTATCTTTTATAATAAAATTCACTCAATATATATAAAGCTATGGTTTTTAATACATTCAAAGCGCTTACTTCTTAGGCTTCCAAACCTCCATAATCGTGTAATTACTTCCTCTTTGTAGGTTGATTTTGCACTCAATTTCTTGAATGTACTTTGTCTTTGTAGGTTGACATCGCACTCTCCTGAAGCAACAACGCCAACAAAAACAAATAAAAAGGCAGTTACTTTTCAATACAAAATATCAAACATAAATAAAAGAATTCAACCACTCATCCATAAGCTGCCACCATGAATTAACAACTATAAATCTACACCAATATTAATATTACCTTCAAATCAGCAATTGTAACCAACTACCTACACAAATCCACACCAATACTAAAAAAAAAGTTGAGCCAACTTTCATATTATGCAAACTTATCATTAACAACCATAAACACACATCATTGAGTTTCAAGATTAACAATACCTTGACAGTGAATGGAAATAACCCTTAAAGGAAGACCTACAAATAAATCAACAACAACACATGCATAAGTACAGACTAAAAAAATGTCATTAAATCCCTGGAGCAAAAGAAAAAATCAACTACCTTCAAAGTACCCTGCAATGAGTCATTCTTCCATTCTTGGTCACATATAGTTCTTAATCCATCTTTGCCGCATCTCCAATTAATAAAACAAAGAATCTTCTTAGGCTAATCTCATTAGACCACCTTATTTTAGAATCTCTACCTCGAATCACGTGTGCTAACACCACATAATTGTTCATTTTGTCAATAAATTGGATTCAATAAATAGGAAAAAAATTGACGAATTGGTTTCTGTAGTAAGACGACTTAAAGGACAGGGCTTTACCTTTCGGATGGTTGAAGTTGAACCAAAACGATTCTTCGTAAATAGATCTTTCCTGTTGCATATCTAGGGTTGGAAAGGGGAAGCTCATTGTAGGGTTCTTTCAAATCCATCGATCTGCAGAGACAAACAAACTAAGGAATTTAAAAAACCGTAATCGAAAAAAAATATTACAATGTAGCAGCCAGAAAACCCTAAAGGTTCGTATCGTAGTAGCCCCCGTAGCCGTATCTGGGCAAACATAATGGACGCTTGGATATGGATCAATCAAACGACTAAAACCCAAAAACTTACATGTACATCCTGGAAGAATGACGACAGAATGAACACACACTCAGATCTGAAATAATCATCAACAGACATCGATCGCCCCGCACAACCACCATCGCTCATCACCACCAACGGTCGCCGGTCGTTCACAACAGCAATCCCATGAAACCTTGGTCGGTGGCGATGAGAGAAACGTTATCGGAGATGTAATTTCTTAGAGAGAGAGAGAGAAACGATCATGTGTTTTAGAGAGAAAAAGAACTGGTTGTGTTTGTGTGAGAGAGCAGAGATGAGATCGTGTACGTTTGTGTGAGATAGCTGTGATATTGTGTGAGATAAGGCAGGGGAGCCATGCTTATACAGTTGAGCTACACCTCTACTCTCGTCCTTCGGCCACTGTAGAGCATGGGAGATTCAAATCTTTCCACACCAACTCACGCAAAGACAGATGAGACAGAAGGGATGTAAACAGGGGTCCAACGAAATTAAGACACATGTAAAGTAGTTGCAAACCTCCGTTGAAACTAAGCGTATGAAATGGACAAATGCAATGGCACTTGTACGTGCAGCTTAATCTCTTGTAACATGTGCTATGTAGTGCAATGTGCATTAGGAGGTTGTACATCATGTTTTAGAGTATGTACCATAAGTTGTGTTATGTTAATATAGGGTAATAACAATAACAATAAGCTCGTTTAGACTTATGAGTCTAATATTACAAAAAAAAAAAATAAAAAATTCATAATAAAGCTTGATAAGTGAAGTTTGGCCTCATAATCATTAAACAAACTTATGAGTGGTTGTTATGAATTTTACTTTTTTAGTCATGATAATAATATTAGTTTAAACATTTTAAAATAATATAATAAATTAAGCAATTTAATAAAATATTCTAAAAAATAACTTAGATTGTTAAATGATGACTCATCAATAAAAAAATTGTAATTTTAATCCTGCATAATATAGATTTGTTAATTTTAAAGATAGAGAAAAGAGTGTGCTTGTCGTTAAAAATACATTTACTTCTTTTTTGAACAACCGTATTTATTAGAAAACAACTAACAAAAAACTAGATTACATGAGGTGAATAAAAGAAAAGTTACATCATATTTTCAAATTTAAATACCGAAGATACTCCTATTCTTAATCCAAAGAAACCCCATAGTCAGGATATCACCAAACACCAACTCCGCCTTTTTGCTGTTGTTGTTAAAGACTTTTTCGTTGCGTGACTTTTAAATACACCAAATCACCGTAAGGAAAATACCGCAATAGACTTTCTAGACTAACGTGGGCCAAAACATGCCTAGCAAAATGGGTAATGGGTAATTCATAAACGAAACAATAATGTGCTCATTTGAAAGAGTACCTGATTTATAACTTATAAGAAAAAAAGGTGTTGATATATTCATTGAAGTGATTTATAACTTATAAGAAAAAAAGGTGTTGATATATTCATTGAAGTTTGTTGACAATTTGTATTAGTTAAATGTAATTGGATTCATTTGTTGATCAAAATAATCATCATGAATATTGAACATGTGGAGGTATGGACTATGGAGTGTAATCTTGTTTGAGCTTATTATTTGAAAACTGAAGTACTTAAGGTCGCGTTTAGTTGTGAAAAACAGATGGTGTTTTTCATTTTTATTTTCTAAGAAAATAAGGAAAATAGAAAACGTGTTCAAATTGTATTTTTTTAAAAACGTTTCCCAGGAAAACATGAAATAGTGTTTTCTAAATTTTAATTAAAAATGGAAAACACATTTTTTACTGTTTTCTGATTTCTATTTTCGTTTTCCAAATATATACAAAAGAAAAGAGGCGTTCATTTTCTAGGGTTTATACGCACAGCCGCTCGACCTCTCCTCCGTTAAGAAATACTTATTATTTTAAATCTTTTATATATGTATTATCTTTACTTTGTGTGTTTTATTTTAATACTTTTGTTCTTTAATTTGTCATATGTAAGGAAATCTAATGAAATATAGAGATAGAAAATAAATAGAAAACAGTTGATTTGAACATTTTTTTAGTTTTCTAATTTTGAAAATAAAAATTTCATCTTTCAAATTTGAACGCGTTTTCAAAAATTTTCATGTGTTTTCTAGAGATGGAAAACTCATTTCATTTTCTAGAAAACTAGAAATGATAAACTAGAAAACATTTTCCACAACTAAACGGATCCTAAGTGTTCTCGTTTGTACTTAGCTAAGGAGGTCCGAAGGTAACGTCCGTGATAGTTGGGTCTAAGAGGCTAAACCTTTGACTAGGTCAAGGCCCATGCTAGCTTGCTAATTTTTTTATATTGGTTAATGCTTCTTTGTAACAATGCATAAGATTTTGTAGTATACGTAGGGGCGGACCTACCCTATGGGTAGGGGTAGCCCCGCGACCCCTGAACCGTTAACGCGAAGAAGAAATTTTTTTCGGGGTTTTACGTTTTTGGTATTTTGCGACCCCTGAAACGAATTTTTCGCGACCGCTGAAAGAAATTTTATGGTTTTTACCTAAGAATATGATCAAAAGCCCCTTGAAAATATGATCAAAAACCCGTTAATTACCTAAAAAAATATTTCGGGGACGCTGCCCCCGAACCCCCATTAGTCCCCGCTACCCCTAATTTTCTTTCCTAGATCCGCCCCTGAGTATACGGACCTTGATCCAAGATCCAACACGAAGCAAAATAGTCATTAGTAAAAAAATGAATAAACTGCAACTTTCACTAATATCTCACAAACCAAAATACCAAACTACAAAGTCAACACTTAACACTTGATTAATTTGATAACCAGCAGCTGACATTCAGTGTTGTAGTTTATAAGCTAGGAAGCTTCGACAAATTAAATAAATAAAAAATAAAAAAAAGGGTTGAAGATTGGATCCAGAATTCAAAAACCTGACACTGACAGGAGGAGGAGGATTTGGCGTTTGGCGATCCTAAAACCTAGCCCATGCATCACATGGTCAACCGACTCATTAGCAACTAGGTTGGTTCGTCAATTATTATTATTAATATATTAAAACGAGAAAATAAATTAAAATACACGATTTGATTAGTAGAGTGGTAGGTCAAAGCACATATCATATTTTTCAAGTTCATTTGAGTTAAATAAAAATAAAATAAAATGTACTAACATGTCGAATTAATAGTGCGGGGTCTTGAGTTTAAATCACACATGTGACAAAAAATAAATGAGGTGCAGATTGGGTCAGGGGTTTTCTCACCTATGGTGAGTTTTCTCCTTATGAGAAATGTAGATGATCGGATGAGTGTGTAATACCTCCGTCAATGATCCAAATATGTCGTTCAAGAAAACAAGGTCGAATTAATATATATTAGATTTTAGAGGGTATATATTTGTTGTAAAGGGAACATAAAGTATAATTTTGACTCACATGGTAAAAACCAAGTAGATTTGTAGTTTTTTAATGGACTCGAAATAATAAAAAATTTAAACAAATTGAATTCAAATTTACTTTTGAAGATTTCAAAATTGAATCTGTAGTTAAAGTTGACTAGTGAAAACAGTAAGCAAAAATAAATTTTAACTCCCATTATTTATGTCTGGCATTTTATTATTTGTCCGGTTGATCCTTTCACTTTTCCCGGGTAACATCTTTAAAATGATAATACTCCAAAAATTCACCAACTTCCCCGGGGTAAAACTCTTTATAAATGGAGAAATAAAGAAATAGTTTTTAAAGAGGTTTATTTTTATAAGATCAAGTGATAGATATAAACGAGACAAGTCATTCGTGACTTGCATTTGATTTACTTGTTAAAAACTTAAATTAAACTGACTTTAAACGGGCTATGTTAGCTTTAAAACACGTACAACATCTAAATCTTTCAATATAAATTCATCTATTTGATTTGAATCTCGACCTTTTGCTTTGATAGCATATAACATCATCATTTTAAAGAGAAATTCATTTTATATTTATTTTAGAAAGTTGAACGACTATAAGTACATTTAGTTTAGTTTATGAGAAGATAGAATAGTATGTTTTTATTGAAATTAAATTTTGATCACCAAAGGTTTTTATCTTTTCATACTAGACAACTAATTTGTTGATTTTTAATCGTGTAATAATTTATTTATATTTTGAAACTTGACCACAAAAGTTTTATTATTTTTACCTTTCTTTACTTTAAAGTCCGACCATTAAAGTTATAATTTTTAGAGGTTGGACGCTAATTTACAAAGAAGGTGAGTTTTGTTATTTTTGAGTTTGGCCACACAACTTTTATTTTTGAAATTGGATATCCTAAACGCTTTAATTACAATATATCTGGTTTGTGTGATTTATTACAAATGTTAAAGCATGAATGTACATGTTCGTTTCTAAGTTACAGTATAGTTTTTTTTTAAATCTAATCATATTGATCTTATTTTAATTATAGATTTATTTACGCTGCCTCAAGCAGTCAAGCCCTCAACAGGTTGGAAAACATACGTATGCCTAGTTTATTTGATAAAGTGTCCATTTTTAAAAATTTAAATATGATTTTTTTTTCAGAAACAAAAGATCTTATCTTTACCGTGCTATAACTTTTACAGTAACAAGTCCTTGCTGATGAAAAAGCAGCCACAAAGCACCCATTTTTCCCCGCAAAATCTTCACACTCTGCTCCCTTTACTGTCATCCAGTAAAGAAAGGAGAAGATACTATATAACGATCTTTTAAATTTTTTATTTTTTAATTTTTATCGTCGATAGACCCATTAATAGAACACAGCTGTAGCGTGTGTGGGTGTGTGTTTCTTGGTATCTTTCTTTATTCCAAAATATTAAAAAAAATGAAGAAAAAAGAACAGAATAAAGTGGAGGGAACTTGGTGATAAGGGAAAGAATATTACTCAGAAGAAGAGGGAAGTGAAGTTTGGTGAGGGTGGAACTGAAGGGTCTTTAATGGATTTTTGTTTCAAGAAAATGCACAAATTTTATTCATTGTTGGTGATTCTATTAAATTTATGGGTTTGTTTCTGTACGGCATCAGTTTCTTATGATCACAGGGCAATCTCCATTAATGGCCAAAGAAGGATCCTTATTTCTGGATCCATTCATTACCCAAGAAGCACACCTGAGGTACTACTCATCAATGCACTTCATGGGTTCTTTCCTTTTTTTGATTTCTTGAGTTCTTTTTTCTTTTTTTGGTCTTTTTATCAATAAATGTTAATGGGGTTTCAAGATTATTATCTTTTTAGTTAAAAATGTACATTTTGATTATTCAGATGTGGCCAGATCTCATTCAGAAGGCTAAAGAAGGAGGTCTGGATGTGATTCAGACTTATGTTTTCTGGAATGGGCATGAACCACAACCTGGTAAAGTAAGTGCAGTTTTCTTTAACTGTGTTTCTTTAAGGAAAAATAGTACTTTTAAAAAAAAAATTATTAACTTTCTTGTTTTTTCAGTATTATTTTGAAGACAGGTATGATCTGGTTAAGTTCATTAAGCTAATTAAGGAAGCTGGACTCTATGTTCATCTCAGAATTGGCCCATATGCTTGTGCTGAATGGAATTTTGGGTATGATTCCTACAAATTCATGAAATCTTTACATGATTCAATAAACAACTAAAATTATCATTTTTGTCATTGTATTTTCAGGGGATTTCCTGTTTGGTTGAAATATGTGCCAGGAATTAGTTTTAGAACAGATAATGCTCCATTTAAGGTCTCATTCTCAAACTTTCAAGAAAATTATTTTTTGTTCCACTAGTTTTATGTCATGTTGATTTAGTTTATGCATTCTAGGCTGCCATGGAAAAATTTACAAGGCAAATAGTGAGTATGATGAAATCAGAAGGCTTGTATGAGAATCAGGGTGGTCCAATAATCTTATCTCAGGTAGTCAAAATCACTCATTTACTCTGTTTTTGTAGCATTAACAAGAGACAGCAAACTAAATGGATTGGGTACATGGTCAAGTACTCAAGTAGCATAATTTCTACAAGTGTGACCTATTTGACCCATTTCCATTGTAGCTATTTCCCCTTATTTTACATGTTAGAGATGAATTACAACTAAAATCAGCCCGTTTCTACCTAATTGGGTCGATATCACCACCTCTAGCAACTAGCATAATCAATCTTGGTTGTGACAGATTGAGAATGAATACGGGCCAATGGAGTATGAACTTGGAGCACCGGCTCGAGCATATTCAAAATGGGCTGCTAATATGGCTGTGGGTCTAGGAACCGGGGTCCCATGGATCATGTGCAAGCAAGATGATGCTCCTGATCCCATTGTAAGTCCATGGTTCATCTTCATGTTCCTTTTTGTCATTTTCTTCACCTTATTATTGACTCTTTTCATTCTTTTATTCTCCTAATGTCATCATTGGAATCTTTATCCAATGCACATGGCCACTTTAATACATTGTCCCCAATATAATATTCACCAAAGTTTTTGTGATTCATGTTTACAAGAAAGTAAATCTTGATTTTGGTATTCACAGATCAACACTTGCAATGGTTTTTACTGTGATTACTTCACTCCCAATAAATATAACAAACCGAAGATGTGGACCGAAGCGTGGTCAGGATGGTAATATCAGTTTATTAAACTATTATTCAATACTATAGTTTATAAATTTTTGTCATCCTTTTTTATTAAATTCCTGTTTTAATGTAGGTTCACTGAGTTTGGTGGAGCAGTTCCTTATAGACCAGCTGAAGACTTAGCATACTCAGTTGCTAAATTTATTCAAACGGGTGGATCGTTCATTAACTACTATATGGTAACTCAAATGTTTTGTTTTATTTTCCTATCTTTCTCTCCTGATACCGTCAACTAATTTTGTTTCTTGTATTTTGACAGTACCATGGGGGAACCAATTTCGGTAGGACTGCAGGTGGCCCGTTTATTGCCACAAGCTATGACTATGACGCCCCTTTGGATGAATATGGTACATTCCATGTTTAGTTATCTTTATATTGATGTTCAAAAAAAAATTAAATGGCCACATAGGTTATTTGTTTTATTGGTCAAAACAATTGAGTTGGGTACAAGTTGACACTCACCCTAAAAACTGTCTCTATAGTTTTGAAGAATTTTATGAACAAGTAGTTTGTTCATTAACAATTTTAATTTGAAAAAAAAAAACAATTGATTTAGAATGTTTATGCATTATAAGTCACATTCTGGGCGACTTACGACCCATTTAACCCGTTTCCCTTTCAACTAATTTTCTTGATTTCACCCCTTTGACCCTGTCACATAAAATTAAATTCATTATGACGAATTATAAAGTAAATGAGTCGAATTTAAACTTCTAATAAGGTTTCTAAATTGGGTCAAACTATTGTGCATTTTAAGCTCTTTAAAAGTGTTTGGTTGTTAAATGCAACACCATCATTTATGAGGGTCTTTTTGGTCATCACACAAAGTTTACAAAGGCATCATGTCACATTGTCACAAGATGTAGCTGTCTGATGTCTATTTTACCAGTAAACATGTTTATTTCCAAATTTGGATGTATTAAATTATAAAGATTTATGATTAAACATGTAGGACTAAAAAGGGAAGCTAAATGGGGGCACTTGAAAGATCTGCACAGAGCGATAAAACTATGCGAGCCCGTTTTAGTAGATGGGGACCCGTCTGTTATCTCACTAGGAAACTATCAAAAGGTCTGATTTTTTTCACCCCCTTAGTTTATAATCGATCGAGCTCTCAGTGGGCCCCACAGCTTATATTCATAATTTTTTTCAGGCATATGTTTACAAGAACAAAAAGGGAGGTTGTGCTGCGTTTCTTGCAAACGATGACAAATCTGCGTTTGCAACAGTAAATTTCGGGAACCGACATTACAATCTGCCTCCATGGTCAATCAGCATCCTACCTGATTGCAAGAACAATGTGTATAATACAGCAAGGGTGAGAAATATCATATTTATAAGACTGATTATTGTGACTTGAAAGTCATAATAATCGGTTTCAAAACGCACATCCAAACACCCATTTCATTATATGTAAAATTACAACATAAAGTGATGTATGATTAACAGGTAGGCGCTCAGTCCACACTGATGAAAATGACTCGTGAGCCAATAGGATTTGCTTGGCAATCATATAATGATGTAACAGAATATTATGATGATGATACGTTTGGAACCGTTGGATTATTGGAGCAACTAAATGTAACTAGAGATGCTTCTGATTACTTGTGGTACATGACTGAGTAAGTGCATCATGATCCCTGTGTTTACATCAATAATTTTGTTTGAAATAACTAACTAATTTACTGATTTTAACTGTCTGTTTTTTGCAATCAGTGTTATAATCGACTCCAATGAAAGGTTCTTGATAAGAGGGGAGCAACCGACACTTACTGCCTTCTCTGCTGGTCATGCTTTGCATGTTTTCATCAATGGTCAATTATCAGGTTTGGATAAGTGGTTTTGAGAGTGTTTAAGATTGCTTATGTGATTTCTTGTGATCGAAGGAAGCAGTTTGAAGTTGCATATTCCAAACTGTTTATTTCAAAAGGGAATGAAAAGAGAAACCGTTCTTTGTTTCAAGAAGTTATTAATCATATCATCCTACTTTCTCTGTTTTCAACAGGAACTGTTTACGGAAGTCTGGAAAACCCGAAAATAACTTTTAAAAATGGTGTGAATTTAAGAGCGGGGCTTAACAAGATTTCGTTCCTAAGTATTGCTGTTGGTCTTCCAGTATGTTCTATCTCTCAAAAACAGTTGTGATAAATTTACAAGAAACCCGGAAATCCAGTATCTTATGTTCAATTATTTATCTGCAGAATATCGGCCCACATTTTGAGACGTGGAGTGCTGGTGTTCTTGGTCCAGTTACTCTTTCTGGTCTAAGCGAAGGGAGGAGAGACTTATCATGGCAAAAATGGTCTTATAAGGTCAAAGTTTATATATATTATGTGGCAAAATGGGCGGGTTGACCTGTTGGGTAACGGTTCATGCAAAAATGAGTAAACTTTTATACCTTTCGAGCTCGGTTGAACTGGAATACTTTTTGTCAATATGAAATAAAGGAATCGTAAATATTCTTTTCTCCGTGATTATTGAATTGATACATATATATCCCCGTAAATTTATATGTATTCATGTATTATAAACATCTACACATGTTCAGAAACTTAATTTGAAATTGAATTTTGATCAGGTTGGGCTTAAAGGCGAAATTTCAAGTCTTCACTCACTCGGTGGAAGTTCAACTGTCGAATGGACTCAAGGTTCTTTTGTGGCTCAAAAACAACCGCTAACGTGGTATAAGGTAGATGATCATGATCACACACTATGATTTTCACTTGACGGGTCACGGGCATAAAAGTTTGTTTGTTTTATCCATTTTAGGCAATTTTTGATGCTCCAGTGGGGGATGAACCTTTGGCATTAGACATGAACAGCATGGGTAAAGGTCAGGTATGGGTAAACGATGAAAGCATTGGACGTTATTGGCCGGCATACAAGGCTACTGGCGGTCCTTGCACCACTTGTAATTACACTGGCTATTACAGCGAGAAGAAATGCCTGAGCAACTGCGGGGAGGCTTCTCAAAGATGGTTCGGAAATGTCTCAAATAACAAACTTCTCATCACCATCAACAAGTTGTTATTGATCTTGATTATCTTTCAATTCGTTTCAGGTATCATGTACCTCGATCATGGTTAAAGCCGAGAGGGAATTTGTTGGTTGTTTTTGAAGAGTTAGGAGGCATTCCATATGGGATATCGTTAGTGAAGCGTGAAATATTCAGTGTGTGTGCTGATATCTATGAGTGGCAGCCATCGCTGAAGATTTACGAGATGCAATCTTCTGGTCAAGCCACGAAACCGTTGAGGCCAAAGGCCCACCTTTCATGCAGTTCCAATCAGAAGATTTCTTCTGTCAAATTTGCTAGCTTTGGTACCCCTCAGGGCGGTTGTGGCAGCTTCCGGGAAGGTGGCTGCCATGCACATGACTCATACGACATCTTCAACAAGGTATCAATGCTAGTTTTTATGAATTTCTTGATCAAGATCTACAGATTTAAGATCATGGTCCTGCAAATGTTTTAAAGATGCATAATTTTGCAAATATCTTGATCAAGATGTGTAATTTTTCAAGTTTCTTGATCAATATCCATAGTTTTGCCATCATGTTCCCGCAAATTCCTTAATTAATATCTTTAGTTTCAATAATTTCTTGATCCAATACCTTCAATCTTGCAAGTTCTCGATTGAAAATTTATAATTTTGCAGGTTTCTTGATCAAGATCTATAGTCATGTCATCATGGCCTAGCACTATAATTTTTCAAATTTCATGATTAAGATCTATAAATTTGAAAATTTATTTATCCAAGATCTATGCTTTTGCTTACTTTTTGATCAAATAACTAACCTTTTGCAAGATTGTTGATCAAGATTTATCTTTTTCGCATCACTGTCCATCAAAGTACTTGATCAAGATATACATGTATGTCTCTTGAGAATTTGACATCTTTTGCAGATTTGCGTTGGCCAACAATCTTGTGTAGTACCCGTAAATCCGGAGATATTTGGAGGCGATCCGTGTCCCGGTGTAATGAAGAAACTATCCGTGGAAGTCATTTGTAGCTGATCAATTGGCAGCTTGAATCAAATCTTTTCTGATTTTTTGGTCGATTTCTTTAAGATTCGTGTCTACAGAAAATCAAGTCTTTTGAAGATTCCCAAGCTGTGATCTGTGCTTTTGAGAAAGGTGAAGTTGTAGACAACGCAACACACCATTTTGGTCCAAAAGCATTAGATTTTGAAGATTGATGTATATATATCATGGAAAGTAAAACTTTCTAAGAATATTTCTGAAACAGATCTTGTTTTGTAGTGACATTTTGGTGGTAAAATGATGTACCTCTAACCAAAAGATTATATATTTAAATCCAGTAAGATGTGGGTATGGTGTTTTTTCTGTTAAATTTCTTTTTAAGAATGTGTAGAGATTGATACCGGAGCCATAATGTTGCCTCCTTTTTTTTTTGTTTCTAAAATTTGTTATTTATACGTTATAGTAAGGATGACAAACAAATGTGAACACATGAAAATCTAAAAGGGTATGAGATTCGTTCAAATTTTTTTATGGAGGTGTATTGGTATGATATTAATTTTGATTATTAAGTGATAAGTGATATTTGTCTTATTACCAAAACCTGTTTATCTATATAAAAACCAAAAAATACTAATACTAATCTTTCTTTCATTCTAATAAAGCAATAAGTTGGGTGTCACATGTCATTTTTTCTAGGGCATCCACCTAAGGCTACTCGTAATGGGGCGTTTTTGGGCTCCATAACGCCCCATAACGCCCCATATAACGCCCCGGCCCACTACGCCCAGGCGTTATGGGGCGTTATGGAGCCCAAATTCGCCCGGGGCGTCAGCGTGATAACGCCAGAGAAGGAGATTTTTTTCAAAGATATAGCCGTTGAACGGCTATATCAACGGTTATTTTTTTTTTTTAATTTTCAATTTTTTTTTAAATCAACTCTCAAACTATATATATATATCTTCCCACATTTTATAAACTACATACTCTCAATCTCTCTCAATCTCTCTCAATTCACTCCCCTACATTTTTAAAAAAAAAATGGGCTCTCCCTCTTCCGCCACTCGACTCGGTTTATTCGACGATGAAGAAGACGAGGTTGTCTCCGCCGCACTTCAACTTTTTGACATGCCGGTACCACGCCCGGTTATCAAGCGGAGACATCTTGAACGTGATCGTAATGCGGCCAACGATAATTTAATGAGAGACTATTTTGGCCCATCACCGCTCTACTCCGATGAGACGTTCAAAACACGATTTCGGATAACCAAACGGTTATTTTTGCGTATAGCTAAAGATTTGGAGGAGCATTCACCGTATTTTAGACAACGGTACGACGCTACTGGAAAACTTGGGTTCACTTCCATTCAAAAGTGTACGTCGGCGATAAAAATTCTTGCGTTCGGCAACACTACGGATATCAACGACGAATATTTGAAGATGGCCGAGAAGACAACGAGAGATACCGTTGAAGAATTTTGCAAAGGGCTTGCCGACTTGTACACGACGCGGTATTTGAGAAAACCAACTTGGAACGACATGCAAAATCTATACGATCGCCACGAAGAAGTTCATGGTTTACCCGGCATGATTGGAAGTATAGATTGCATGCATTGGACTTGGGATAATTGTCCAACCGAATGGCGAGGACATCACACGAGGGGTGATCAGAAAGGTCCAACGGTTATTTTGCAAGTCGTTTGCTCAAACGATCGTTGGATTTGGTACGCCAAATGTGGTGTCGCGGGGTCCCTTAATGACATCAACGTCTTGGAAGGTTCTTCTGTGATCGAGGATTATATATCCGATAAGATGGTGAAGGTCGGGTTTTACGCGAATGGAACCTACTACCGACATGGATATCTTTTGGGTGACGGGATATATCCGGAGTATTCGATGATTGTGAAGACCTTCAAAGACCCAATTGATGAAAAGCGACGATATTTCAAGACGGTTCAAGAAGCGGCTCGGAAGGACGTTGAGTGTTGTTTTGGAAATCTAAAAAAAAAATGGCACTTTCTTAAAAATCCTTGTCGATTGTGGACGAAGGATAAGATGGAGGATTACATGCGCGCAATTATCCTATTGCACAACATGAACAAAGAGGATAAGGGTCTTGCGATATGTGCCGACTTTCGACCCGAACACATCCAAGAGATGCCACCAGCGACACAAGAAAAGAGACTTCAAAACTACGCGATGTTGCGTTCAAGAGAGATACATAACTCTCTAAAAGCCGATTTGGTTGAACACACTTGGACGTTTAGGCCAATTAATTACGTGCCCCCACCCCCACCGGTTGATGAGGGTGACGATGAAGAAAATGAAGAAGACTACGACGACGTGCCATCCGATGATTAGTTGCAATTTTTTTTTTAAGTAGTTGTATGTTTTATTTTAATTAAGTTGTAATATTTTTTTTTTTAGTTTTAATATTTATGAAAGTAGTTTTTTTTAAAAAATAAATAAAAAATAAATAAATATTAAGTAATGATGGTGGGGCTTTATGGGGCTTTATCCACTACACCATAAAGCCCCATAAAGCCCCTTGCCCAGTCAGCGTCCACATGGCGCATAATGCCCCTTGTGGGGCTTTATGGGGCTTTATCCATTACACTTAGCCTAAGCTTGTCCACTTGTCAACACCACACTTAATTTTAAATTTTCCTTATTTAAGAATTCAAAATTTCCAAATTTAATATTTCAACTTTCTAAATCTAAAAGTCAACATTACATTTAATTAAAATTAATTATAAATAGTTATTAATATTCATTAAGTATATATTTACATAAATTATTTATTAACTAACTTACCAAATTATAAGTTATTTGAATTTTCTAATATTAAGAGATGTAACACTCAACTTTTTAATTTATAATAATAGTTACTATTATTTATTAATTAAAAATATTATATATTAGGATGGTTGATTTATTCAATTAAAATATTAAAATGTCAAACACCTTTTTATATTATGAAATATAAATTTTATTAGTTCAAGTATCATATTCAACATGTTTTAATTATCATTTAACATTCTCTGAAAATTCAAGTATAATAATAATAACTTTTATTATTGTAATTCTCAACACATTTTAAAGTAAACCATTAAGCAATTTATTTTCCAACTATGATATACAAAATACTCTAATTTACTATATTTTATAAAAAGGGTACTTTTTACTTAACTACTATAAAATAACTATTGGATAAAATCTCACAGTTATATCATTCTTAATTTTTAAATCTCATATCATTTTTTTTAAAGTTATCTCATATTATGAATATTTATTCAACCCGTGTAATACACGGATTACTAACCTAGTATATTATATAATTATAAAAAGTATAACAAATAATAGTTAAAGTTATTAGAAACTTAAAATTGTTAAAAGTGGTAAAAATTTAGATGTCACATTACATGCATCTCTTTAAGTAAATTTAGCCATACCATAAATTGGATATACTCACAAGCTGTGGTTGAGAACAAGTATAGGGTACCAGGCATACCAGAAAACACTCAGTTTCAAAAGCAGTTGAAATTATAAATTTTATAACACTAGCAAGTTGCTCGCGTGATACGGCGGGAATATAGGACACCAACACACATACACTAGTAAAACGTTTGAGTAATAAAATTGGTGAAAAATTGTATAAATTTGAAGATTTAATAAAGTAAAGTAAATATAAAATCATATAAAATATAAAAGAGAAATAATTTTGAGGATTTAGTTAAACAGAAAATTAATTTTTATATAATTATGTATTAATTTATTATTTAGTTACCTTTTTTTATATTTAATCACATAATTGTTAAAAACAATTTTACATACGTCAGCTCAACTGGTCAGATGCATGGGGGGCAGTGATAGAAGACCTGAGGAAACCCATGTTCGATTCTTGAGGTGATTGGGTTTTATCGTTAATTCGTCACCGTGTCTACGAGCGGGCATGTTAGTGGGCTTTTCCCGAAGTTGGTGTAAAATTATGACGCTTAAAAGCTCCATACACCAGGATTGAGCCAATTGATGATGACCTTTATCATTAGGTCAAGTGGTATAAAGTATCTGGACATTTTCCGTTTGTTGATGGTTAAAAAAAAGCCCTTCCGTTTAGACACCGCTGTTTTTTTTGGAAGGCACCGGAGTAACGGGGTGGTTAGGGCAAACCGCCAGGGTTAGGGTTTCTAATCCAACCTAATCATTTGACACAGATCACGGTGTCCAATCATTGGTGACGTAACCCCACCGTTAGGGCAAACCGTGGGGGTTTATGACAATTGGCAGAGATTCTCCGATAGCGGTTTCTGCACATGTCAACTCGCTGAAAAGTAGCCCAGAAACCATCCCATATTGCCCAAACCATGGCGGTTCCTAGACATATCACGTCGCTGAAAAGTGGCCCAGTTAACGGCCCATAGTGTCCAAACCGTGGGGGTTCACCCTAAGAAACCCTAAATAGCCCACCACCGCCCCATTTCTTGGTTTCCCTTTCTCCTTTTCAGTTTTTATTCCACCAACTACCACCAGATCTTTTCACCGGCTGGAAGTGTAGACCGCCACAACCACCGTTGCTGGAAGTGTAGACCGTCACCATCCCCGCGCTGGAAGCACCGTCTGCCACCGCCACCGTAGCTAGAAATCTCCGCCATCGGACTTGTATTGGTACACCGATCCCAAAAATATTTGTGGCTAACCCTCACGGTTAGGCCAAAACCCGGTGGTTAGCCGTTAACCCTACGTTTAGGCCATAACGCTGCGGATAGATGTGAACAAACGCCACGGTTTGACCAAACCGTGGCGGTTTCCCTGGTGTCTAATTTTTTTTGGCCGGTGTCTAAATTAGGCCCAAAAAAAAACTCTTAAAACTAGTAGAGGGTCATCCTTGTAAATAACTAATAAAAGTCTAAAAGAAAGAGATAATGAATACACCTAAAAAGAAAAAGAAAAAGGTTAGGCGTATTTCCACCATGGAAAGGGGAAGGGATAGACGATGAGACTTGAAACTAAAGTTTGAAAACAAACACACTTCACACTTTCAAATTGCAAATTACGACTTCAAACCTCCATCCATCCACCATTTTTGCTTTCGATCACATACACACACACACACACACACAAATACACAAATAATAATATCTTCAATCTTCTCCTCCTCCGTATCACATATCCATCGCCACCGTAAACCACCACCCCCGCCGCCGCCGCCGCCGCTACCGTGTCCTCTGCAACATGATAAAATTCTTTGCTCCTTCCTTTCCTTTCTAGCTTACTGAATCCAAATCCACCAATGGCTTTTCACCGCCTAATGTTTCCCTTATTACTCTTAATCTCCCTCTTCTCGTTTTCACTTCTCTTTTTTGCTCTCTACGCCAGACGACGCCGACTCCTCCATTCACCACCGCTCATCACCGACATTGTCCGTACAATCGATACTGAAGATGATGATCACATTCACAACGTAAAATCCGACGATTCGAACCCTAATACTTCATTACTTCTCGAGATCTGGCCGGCTCTTCTACAGACGACGAAGGAGAACGAGCCTACGACGGCCGGAGACGACGAATGTGAGAAGAAGAGGAGGAAGAAGAAAAGAGGAAAGAAGAAACGATCTGATTGCGACGATTCGTTGAAAAATCAAAACGAACAACTGATTGAGGGAATTGGAATATTAGAGAAAGAGAATCAGGATGATTTAGTGTGCTTGTATCCTTTTACTTCGTCTTCTAGCGCCACACAGAGGAAAATTAAGCAACAATATGATCAGCTTGTTAAGTCTCATGGCTCCAATGGATTAACTCTCCTTCAGGTTTATGTCATTTCTTCTCATCACGTATTTGATGATTGGAATTTACAGTCTGTGTGTAATGCTATTGCTGTTTGCAAATACCTGCAACAGGTTTAAGCTCTTTATTTATTGGCTTAGATGATTAAGGGTTGCAGGAACAAGTATGGCATGTTCAACTTGATTATTATCTTGTGAATAAGCTACTAACCATTTTGAGGTTGCTTCAATGCCTTTGTTAAGAAATACTAATCTCAATTTTTTTATTTAGGTTCAAAAATTCCAGTTTTGAAGAAAAATCAGTAAGAAATCCGACTACTATGATAAAAATTTAAATCAATTTACTATCTCTAGCTTTTAATGAGTATTCTGAATCATATGGTGTCTGTGAATAAGTTCAATTCATTTATCATGTAGATTATCTCTAGCTTTTAATGAGTATTCAGAATCATAAGGTGTCTGTGAATCAGTTCAATTCATTTATCATGTATCTATATTCATTTGGATTGGTTCACTCGTTAAAACAAATAAGTCCTACAAAGTATTTCCTTGCTTCTTTAAGTTTTTTGGGCGAAGAATTTATATTTTTGTATGCCAGGAGGAATTAATATTTATGCTTGATGTATATTTTCTATGTGGTAGGTAAACTAAAGTAGGGCTCATAAAAATATAAAATTTCTTACAAACACGTTGAATGATGTAGACTACAATCCACATGTGACTAAAACATAATCTTTAAAACTTGAGAGCTTGTATTTAACTTTTTAGAGGAACTTATCGAGTCTGGAAGCCAATTAAGGAAACATGAATGCAAAGAGAAAGTACAATTTTATAACAAATATAGTTAAGCTTGCAGTTGAATTTACAGCTGCAAATAGTGGTATTACATTTTTGCATGAGATCTTTCTTTTATCACTTAATTAATCTAGTCATGACCTGAAAAATGCTAATCTTAGGCAAACATGAGGACCCAAATTGTCTGGAGATATTTATAACCAGACAAGATCAGTTATCAAAAGTAGCATACTAATACAATTTGACTGGTATCTTCAATTATATTATTAGCTATATATTTTTCTTCCTTCCACGTATACATATTCTGTTGAATACACCAACTCTGCAACTCATTACAATCCAAAAATCTATATTTCCTTGCAAGTTAATTGTTTTCGGTAGTAAATTTGTTTCTGTTTTTTGGCCAAAGAAACTTGATTTTCTTGGACATCTAAAGTTGAAACATTTGAATTATATGTGCAGGTTGGTCAGTTTGTGAACTGCTTGATTGAAGCAAGAAACGAGCTAAAACACAAGTACGTAATAAGAAGATTAAACACATGTTGCAGTCCAGTAGTATAGAACATATTTTAGTTCAGGCTATCTTTATATTACTTCATTTTTTAAAGTAATATGAAGTTGTTTTAATAGTAAACCATAATGGGTTTTGTTATCAACAGGTCTGAGGTCATCCATAGGAAGTTTACGATTACAAAGGCTCTGCTATTTAAGGCAGACAGGTCTTCATTTGATCGACTTCGCCAACAGGTTGGTGATGGATATTATTTATTATTATTCGATCTTTAAGTATTGTAAATTCCATTTTGGTAGTAATTAGTCACTTGCAGATATACAAGCTAGAGTTAGAACAAAAGAGGCTAGAAGAGGATGCATTTGTATATAACTGGCTTCAGCAACAACTTAAGCTCTCACCAGCTTACAAGAAGGTAACTTTTGTACCAATTTACTCTTTCTGTCATATAGTAATTGTCCAGTTTTAAAAGTAGATAGTTATAATTTACAAATATACCCATTTTACCTTTTTCCAAAATACCATTATAATATATCTTGCAAGTTTTCCAAGTCACTTGGTACTCAAACGCACCAAGGCTAAAAGTGGTATTATGCTAGTTAAGATTTAGCTAAAAGTGTTATTATGCCAGTGAAGATCTGCATTCGTTTTACATATCTTAGATTTGTGTTCATTTTTCTACAATTGTTCTGGGATGGAGCATATGTGCTTGACTGAAAAGGAAAAAGATTGAATTTTAACCCCTCTCTCACACACACACATATCGAGAGCAGACTCTTTATCCCTTAGGATGTAAGGTGTGATCTGATCTCACCCACCCTAGACGCTACTATTTGAGTGGGATTTTGCAAGGGTCATTTTTTTTCTTTCTCTCACACATACATATGACTTTGACTTGTGTAGATGCTTGAAGTTGGTGCTTACATGGAGTCAAAGGCGAAATCTGTTACAGCTACAGAAGACCATGATTTAGATATATGTGATATATCTTTTGAGGAGCTATTAGCTCGGGAGAAAAAAGATTCTTTCTGGTTAGTTTTCCATCCGAGAAACCTCTTGGAACTCAAATTCAGTTTATTTGTGTATTTTTTCTAGACTAGATGCTCTAATTTCGTGTGCAGGCAAAAGAAGGGGAAACCAAAATCCGGGTCGGGTTGATGAGGTGGCGAATAGACTGGTGATGAATAGTTGGTGGAGCCCAATCATGCATTTGTGCAGGGTTTTTATTGCTTGATGTGCTTATTTTGGGTTTTCCTATAGATTATACAACAGGTATACGGCTGGTGTAACATAACTTAATAGATTTTTGTTCTCTGGTAACAAATCTATGGCTGAAACTAATTCTTGAAGTACAATTGAAGTTGCTATCATGTCAGGGACCTTACCTTTAAAGGGATAATCAACGTGCCATTTATTTGTCTTGCTTTTGCTTTTGATAAACCTGAGAGGTGTTAACAAGTCGAACTTTTACCAACATTTAGGCCCTAGTTATCATAGTTGCACGCTTAGGAGCTCGCGCGGGGCAAGTATGATGTTTTGTAGTTATCTAGGAGCAAAAGTTTTTATGTCATATTTTGTAGAATTTAGCAGAAGTTATGGTCAAACGATTCTAAAACATTAAAAAAATGATCTAGGACAAGCTTAAACCAACTCTAAACAAATTGAAAACCTTTAAAAAAATGATATGCTTATGGTATGCTACTTACTTATCTAGAGCCCTCATGTCTAGGCTTTGGTTACCTTTGCATCGAACACCATCTCAAGACGTATTACAAGTCAAGCTTGAGGTGTTCGACGTATAACAAATTTCACCTTTGCGTCTCAAGATTGTTTTAGCTTTTAAATATTTTTTAACCTTTGCGTATAACAAGTCAAGCTCAAGGTCACAATGGTCTGCCAAATGATTTCATAGCTTTGAACACCCATATTAAAGGCGATATTTTGCATGGAATAATGACACTGAAGTGTCTTCAATGTTATGCGTCCTGAAAAATAGACACAAGACAAAGAAGCCACGTACAAAACGAAAAGTTCATATGACAAACATCAATACTAAAGTATAACAAAAAAATATAACTATTTTTGTAACTTTTTTTATTACATCAAAAAGTTATGTTTGGCTAATTGCATGAGAAAGAAAGTGCAACATAGAACCCAAAACCCTAAGCTAGAAAGTAGAAAATTAGACAAATATCCTTTTACTATGAAAAGACTACACCTCTGGCTCTGGTGCAACAAACAACTGCTTCATTTGTATTTTCTTCCTTCTCATACTCTCTCATTTCTTTACATCAATCAGTCTATCTTCACAGATGAGTAAATCTTCCTCACAAACCATAAGCACGCATAAAACCCAATGGTACCCGTTAACACAAAAAACGCATATGAAGCAATCGACATGTACCCGAAGTATAAGATCCCAGAAACCAACTTTGTAATTTCCAGTTTTGTGAAGAAGTAGAAAACAGAGTAGAGAAAAAGATACAGTGCAGATGAACCCGCTGTAAGATATGCGCGCCACCACCAATGGTAATCCTCACTGCACAACTGGAAGTAACACAGCACGACTGTTATTTCCGCACACGTGATAATTAAAATCACAAACACGATGAACAAAAACCCGAATATGTAGTAGAACTGGTTCAACCAGATCGAGGTTAAAATGAAGAAAAGCTCGATAAAAACCGCCCCGAATGGTAAAATCCCACCAATTAGGATTGAAAAGACAGGTTTCATGTACCAAGCTTGCTCCGGTACTTGTCTTGGGATTTTATTTGTTTTTACTGGGTCTTCGACTACAGGTTTCTTGAAGCCCAGGTAACTGCCTACAAACACCAACGGTACAGATATCCCGAACCACAAACAAACGAGAGCAAACATAGTTCCAAACGGTACCGCTCCAGAGGATTTCTCACCCCATATGATCGCATTTAGAATGAAGAAGAACACGAATAAAATACCTGGAAACATGAATGCAGTTTTTAACGTGTTTCTCTTCCATTCGGTACCTCTGAACATCTTGTATAATCGAGCAGAGGAATAACCGGCAAACAAACCCATAAACACCCATAAAAGAACCATAGCTGTCATAAGTCCGCCACGGTTGGATGGTGATAAGAAACCTAGTAACGCAAATATCATGGTTACTACTGTCATTCCCAGGATTTGGACACCAGTTCCAACATAAACCGAAAGAAGCCCAGATTTCGTTGGAGCCCGAAAAACATCTCCGTGAAGGAGTTTCCATCCAGTTTCTTCTTGAGCTTCATCTTGTGAATCCAATTGGTTATAATTGGCAATGTCACGATAAAGTGTTCTCATCATGATCATTGCTACCATACCCGAAAGAAATAAGACAATCATCAGAGAGTTTATGATTGAAAACCAGTGAATTTGATCATCATTCATAAGAAGGTAGGTGTCCCAACGTGACGCCCATTTGATATCGCTTTCCTAGAATTTTACCAAAAAAAGAAAGATAAAATAAGATAGAAAAAAATACATATGATATGCAGATTTATGGTTGGGTTGGACTGACCCATCAATAAGATAAAATAAGATAGAAAAAATACATATGATATGCAGATTTATGGTTGGGTTGGACCGACCCATCAATACCTTTTTGTCTATCTTTTTTTTTTACTTTGTCAAAGGACGAATTAAATATGAATATATGATTAAAACCTATATTAGTAAGTAGTGATATGTATTATTTTATATAAAAAGTATAAAACAATTAAAAAAAACGTTGTAAGGGTTAGAATACATGTTCAACTATTTTGGTCCCGTCCATCTGTTCCATTTTTCATTCGACCCGAACTTTAAAAGGAAAACATAAAATAATAGGAAAACAAAGGTATACCCTGCTGTAGAGAGTAGAGATGGCAAAATGGACAGGTTAAGTACTCAAAATGATTTAGTTAAGTTGACCCATCAACACTTCTTTAAAATCTGAACTAATAAAACAACAATATACTTTCTTCTAGATAGAACGATTTAGAACATGGCAAGCATTTAGATACTTGGTCAAACAACTTTTGACCTATTTGACTTGTTTCATTTTAAGCTAACTTTTTATTTATATTTTACCCGCTTAAATGTCATTAAACAAATATGACCCGAGTTGGCCTATTCTCTTATAAATGGGTTCACTTTAACATACCTTGAAAGTAACATCATATGTAAATACCACCTCCTTGTCAGTATCAACTTCCTGTGGCACAGTACTTCCTTGAATTATATTTTTGGTATTTTGATTGCATGTTGTCAATTGAGGGTTCTTGTCATCCCACTCCTTGTACTCATGATTGATACTAAAAACAGAAGTTGGGGAAAACAATATTGTATTTTGACAATGATAAGTACAACCTAAAATATAAACATCCTACAATCAACTATCATTTAGTAACATCAAATACCTGTTTGGAGTAACTTCAAATCCAACAATTCTTGCAGAATCAGTCTCAAGGTCATTATGATACATGACTCTAAAGCTCAAGTGATTATTGATGAAATACTTTTCCTCTTTGCTCTACAGAAGTAAATGAAAGAATAAATTCCTGGAGGTTGATTATCACAGACGAAACGGTTAAGTGGAAACTTTGGCTACAAACTCACCCCAGCATAATTTCCTTTGAACCCTACACGAAAACCATGTTCATAAGTGGTTGACTGACTTCCGTCCCTTCTCTGTCTAAGAACAGCAACTGGGAGATTATCCAAAATCCTGTGTTGCATATCAAAGATCCAAAGAAACTATATGTTAACATACTTACATACCATAAAAAATTGATGTTCAAAACCATGAAATAATATCAATGTGCCATAAACAGATGGAAAAGAAAAATAGAAAATGGCACATACATGTTAACCCGATACTCATCATCAATTTTTTCTTTGAAGTTTTTGGCCGATTGAGCATCAAGCTTTACTCTACAACCAACCTTACATGGGAGCTCCTCTCTCATGTTAAACTGAAATGTAGATATGAAAGCTTAGATCATTAAAAGCCATGTTATATTTTACTTGAAGTGTGTTCCATAACTCTGTTTTAAACTAAGAAAAAAACAAAAAAAATATAAGTTCACCATGTAAACTGAATTCTCTATGCGATCACCCCGCAACACCTCCCCCAAGTTTTCAGCACTGTTCTGAATGTGTTTAGGCTTACAATAATTCAAGTAATAATAGTCATAAGGAAGTTGTGTCTTTGTAGAGGATAGCTTGTTGACTTTGACTTGAAGAGGGTCTCCCTGATAAAAAAGAATCAGATCAGGCATAAAGGCATAAACTTTGTCGAATTGCGATAATAAGCTTATAGAATATAGTTATAAAAGCAACAAAGTCATCTAGGCGTCTCAAGTAATATTGCAATATACAAAGATGAATCTTAAATTGTGGCGAAATTTGAATTCCCATGTTTATAAGATAATTAAAGAACATAATCAAGGAGCAAGATGTAAGCTTTTGTAGTTTCTATGTGAGAACATGATATAACAAGCATTTTGGTTCCATAAATAAGAGGTTGCCTATGTTTAGAGCACCAAAACATAAAAATTAAATTGTTAAAACATTATTTCCTAGAGATTCCATTTTCCAAAATCCTTGCACCGCCCATTCACAACAGACAACTATACTACCCACTGCAGAAACTAGAAAGAAAAATAAAATAAAATTCAAGCATTGCAAGAATTAGCATCAGCTCGTAAGATAAATGAAGATCAAATTGTGGTTCAGCTATAAATCAGCAACGTAAATCAAACAAAATTCACTACATAAATGAATAAACTAACCCCTGAAAATTCACACATTGTTTGATGATACTAAATTAAGCTTTCTTTTGTAGCTATAAGGCCGTATCATATGCAACATTCACCCAAATAAATTTGTCTTTAAACAGAGATTTTTAGGGGGACAAAGGACTATCATAATGCAAACGATATCTTCATAGAAACGAGTCGATAACAGCAGCATAACAAGTAGACTGAAAGTCCAATTCAACATAAACACTAAAACCCTAGATCCAAACTCAACTCATATGATCACATGCCATATATTACAACAGTCGTGAAGTAAAAAAACAGTAGATCCGAGTGATAAGTAGTATAAAACATAAATATATGCTAATCTTAGCGAGTAAACCAGATTAATCAGGAAGAAAATGCAGAAAAGATCCAATCCGGCAGCGAGGGTTTTGGAAAAACGTACCCTCTGAAAATCACGAGGAGCAACTCCTGGGAGATAGAATGATTCAGAAGACGAGACGAAGAAGACGACCGAGATGAAGATTAATCGACCGAAGCTCCACTCCATCTTGGATCGAAGTGAAAAAACGATCTCGATCGATCGAGTTCAGAGAAAGGAAGGAAGGAACGAGAAGAAATGGTTGTTTTTAATTATAAATAAACGCCCTCAAATTTTGTAATTCCAGGTTCGAATTTGCTATTTCCACCCTCCTCTCGGATTTGATTTTCTGTCTGAATAAAATAAACAAAAATGAATATAAATCCAATATTTGACGCCGTAGGCCGACTTTCGCGGTGAGAACACTCTGATCTAAATTGAGATACTTGTACAAAATCCAATTCTTATTAAAGGTGTTTTTTTTTTATTTTGCTGAATGATATCACGTTGCAGTTACCGTTAATTTTTTTTTGGTATCTTTATCTTTAATTTTTAATCCTAATAAAGCAATAAAAATGGTTGTCACATGGCCCTTTTCTAAGACCTCCACATCATCATGTCCACATGTCAACACTAGATTAAATCAATATATAAATTTTAAAATAAATTCAATATATTATTTCAACTTTCCAAATATAAAATTGAACCTTACATTTAATAAAATTTAAATTTCTAATTAATGTAAATAAAACTTCAAATGTTTTAAAATTTCTAAACTTAAAATTTGAAATCTCTCATCATTTTTTTTCCTTCATTTATCTCATTTTATGAACCAAAATTCAACCCGTATAGTTTACGGGTTACTAACCTAGTTTGCTATACAGATAAACATATCTAAATGTAACATAATTAGTATGGGAGTTGGTGTATAATAGATAGAGCATTGTAACATAAAACTTTTAGGTTCTAGTTTGATACTTGAAGCGTAATGGATGGTCAGGCCTCCACGCTCTATTATTCGGGCGGAAATGTGACCCATTTGTTTTTCATGTATACACCATACATAACCATATCATTAACAGAGACACGAACACATATCATAGCTTTTCTAGATAGAATGTTGACCTTGCCCTTAGGTTAACCAAATGAATCTTTGTTTCTACGTTAGATGTTATGACGACCGCATTATTGCATGTATCCTTCTATATAACCCGCGATATTTTATTACATTTGTTCAAACATCAAAAGGATACTAAATGTTATAACGCTTTGTGTGGATTTAGTTGCAAGCCTTAATCGAAGACACCAAACTGAAAATACGACGTCAAAAATCTTAACCTGATATAAATCCACGCGGTAAAACAATTTAAAAAGAATTAAAAACAAAAAACTTTAAAAAGAAAAATTAACATGTTATGTAATGTGACAAGCCATGATTCGCTGCAACATGAACTTTCCTAATAGTATCATATAATCCTACAACACTGAGAGTCTAATACAATAAATAACAAGAAGTTTCAAATCCTAACACTACAATGAAACTGGAAGTTCAGCAACACCATAGATTCAGTGGATTCGAGCTTAGAGAATCCAAAGTCGAATACTATGGAGGTGAACAAGTGAGGATGTGTGATTTGAATTTCTCGAGCTCCTCAATAACCTCCTCTTGTGGTCTATAAATCAAATCAATCATCCTCCATATCTGCACATTCGATCACGAAAAAAGTAACTCAGTTTATCATATAAAAGCATGGTGTTTATGGTTAATCATATCGTAACACCCTTACCTGTAATGTACCACCACCACCGGTACTTTCACCATCATCAGAGACACTGACAATGGTCCATGGATCGTGCGAGTTCCAGTGAAAATCAACCACCTTATCCCTGCAATTGTTGGAAAAATACAGTTCATTTGATTTGTAAAAAGCAGACACTTTTTTTTTGGTGAATTGTACTAATAAATGTTGTTTGATTAAATATACATGTGTGTGTGTGTGTGTGTGTGATACAAAATGCCTATGATAAAAGGGTAAGTAAAACATTATCGTTGCCCAAAGGGTAGATTCGTATGCATATGCGCAAGTAAAAAAAAGGGGGAAAAAGGGGAAAAAAGTGTGTGCAGGTCAACCTGGTCTGACCTGTTTTGACCCGAACTTAATATTTACATGTTTTGACCTGGAACTATTTGGATCCTTCACTTTATAATCTCAATCAGATACCAAGAAAAACGCCATTCAAATAATAATAATAATAATAACAAGAGAGATACCAAGAGAAACAGAACTTTGTACCTGTGCCCAGAGTGACGGAACAACAAGCCTGGTGCAAATTTTGAGGCTGGGCCAGAGCGTTCACCAATCTGGATATGAAAAAACATGTTCACAAGACTTAAAAATAAAGCAAATAAAACAAAGAGTACAGATTGAAGTGATTCAAATCAATGCTCCAGAAATAGAGCATTATGCATTGAGATTTCGGATGGTAATCACATTGTTGTTCAATGTGTCATTTCAGTGAAACAAATAGATACAAGTAAATGAGTTTTTTTTTTTTAATTATGGAATCTGTAAATATTTTAGTGTGGGCTAAATATGATATTATGAAAATTAGAAGGATACACACACATATGCGTGCCTGTGTAAAATTTCACATTTTTAGAAGGATATAAATCAATTAATCTATAAAATAACTATTCTTTTTATCCTTCATATGCTGGAGGACATAAAATTAAACTTAATTACACCATGAGGGGTTATATACAGCTTCCCACCTTATTGTGATCCCAGATGTTCAAGACACCATCCTCAGCTGAACTTCCAAAGATAGATGATTTGTCAGGAGACCACTGAAACATAATTAATAACTCGGTGAATAAGCATGAAAAAGAAAAGAAAAAGGCGCTAAAACGTTCATACCTGTACGCAAAGAACAGCAGCATTGTGATTAGTAAATATGTGGACGGGTGATCCAACCCCATTAGAAGTGAGATTTCGACGATCAAACAAACGAACAGTGTTATCAGCCGACCTGAAAAGAAAATTAGAAGATTATATTTTGAGCTCAAGAGACAATATCCTGTATCCCAACGATGTGAGTAAATGCGTTTTACCCTGTCAAAATGAAATTCTCATCAATTGGGTTCCAATCAACACAATGGAGATCAGCATTGTGAGCTTTCTCGACCTGAAAAGAATCATATAAAGTATATTTTAAAGAGATTTTATAAACCAGGTGATAATTTAGAATGCTATAAATGTGATACGTTTAGTTCATAAATGTTAGGAAAGGGTATGAAAAAGGCACAAAACTAAATCTTCTCTGTGTGTGTGTGTGTGTTACTCTGTATGTAAATCTCAATTTTAGCTTTTACTATATTCCAGAAAGATATGACAAAAAATAACCATACAAGTCCAATGGCTCCATCAATTTTTGACCCTTCACGATAGATATAGGGTGTTCTTCAAAAGGCGGGTAGAGGCTGCGGAGGTCCTTGGTGATTGTAAAGTCTGGTTTTGTGGTCTAAAAATAGGAGTCAGTTGGTTTGTTTTCTATAGGTGGAGTGGTTTTATTTTATTTTCCTCTGTATCTAGCATCTTGCTAGGCTTTTTTTCTTAATGAATGGCTGTTTAAAAAAAGAAAGTCCTGAAACAAACAAACTAGTAGAAACTATAAAAAAGTAAACTGTGAAAATCACCTTGACAACGGGAGAATACCCGGTTCTCGCATCCCATAGAATAAGACAAGAATCATCACCAACACTACAGAATTCTTGTGCACTTCATGACAGATAACGAAATTTAAACAAAATTCCAATTAGCATATTTGTAACTGTCATAGGTATTGCATAAAGGTGGTAAAATGGACAGGTCATGCGGATAGAATAATCCGTCAAAATGGGTCATTTTGGTGTCAAATGGGTTAGAATTGCCAGCTATATAGATAGAGGAAATCATGTTCACTTAAAAAATTGTGTAAGATACCTAGAAGGGCAAAATTGAACATCCTCAACAGTATCCTGGTGCCCTTGGAAAATACCTCTTGCTTGAATTTTAGGACTCTCAGTAGATGGTTTATCATCAATCCCACCAGCCTTTGGACTTTTACCACCACTAGATCCGGCTCCAGAATCTGTTGCCAAAGTGGAGATATGATCATGAATACTCCACAGGACAACTGATTTATCCTTGCCTGCCACAACCAAAACAACAAATAAATTTAACCATAAACTAAACCAATTATTATAACTAAAAACCATGGTTTTGCAAAACTAAACACCAAAATGCCATTGCAGATTTGCAATACATCACCTCCAGATAGTACAAAGGGTTCACTTTGGCACATAGCAAGAGCAAATTCTGCATTTTCTTGGTGACCCGTCAAGATCTGCAAGGCAAAGAATATAATAATATGCCTTGAAATTGAGACAGACATTTTCAACCTTCCATGAGTAAATGGGTCAATCAGGTTTCACATTTTATTGACCTTTTAAATGAGTGAACTTTCAAAAATGCGCTAAAACAGAAACATGTTGAGATGAAATGGGTTCAGACTCCCAAAACATATTCAAATTTGAGCAAGACATCTTTAGCCGTTTCATCTAGACTTATATTATCATTAACAGCAATTGTAGTAACATAGCTTTTACTTGTATTTAGAACATAGGTCATTTATAAACATTCGAGAAAACTAAACACAAAATAGTGTTTGTGGGTCAGCTGTACCCGAATTGACCCATCTTGACCATTACACGTGTCCCCTCAAGCAATCCACTTTGTCACCCCTAACTAACTAAAACGACTTACCAGATCAGGGAGGGACTCTGTGGCTCCCAGGACAGCCTGGCGATTGGGTTGAGCTTCAACATCCCAGATAAGAACCTGGTAGGAAGGGAGGAAAGACGAATAATATATTTCTATTGATTTAACTATACATCAAGCTAACCAAATATGGAGAAAAAAGGGAGTTTAATGCATACATCAGGACTGTCTGTGTGTGTGGCTACTATTTTGTTGTTCTGAGGAAGCTCCCTGATGCGATTTACCTTCATAAATAAAAGTGAATATCAAATAATTTGTCTTGTAAAAATGATAATTAAATGGAGAGACAAGTGTGAATGATAAACTGTTTAAATGTTCATCTGTTTTAAAGTATTTAGAGGTTAGTATAATCATTTTAATACTAGCTGCAATAAAAAAAAACTATCAACTACATTGAAATAAAAAACCTAATCTGAGGGACTTTTACTCCCGTCTCAAAAGACTTATCTCCATTTTTCACAATAATGTCTCTTTTAGTAATTTTATGTTTAAACTTATTAATTAAATGATCAGATTGTAAGTATTGTTACCTCTCCAGGATGGATGATGGTTTTAAACTTCTTAACGAAGGGAGATCGTGCTTCTTCATTGAACTACAACAGCAGCCATTAGTCGGATAATTTCACAAAAAATTATAAATCAAAATTTGGTGCTTGTGTGTGAAAATATAAACAAATTGCACTACAATTCCAAAATTACTACAGCCTCACCTGTGCTATGTGTTCAGCAGCTGCAACTCTTGGTTTAACAATTTCACAATTTGCAATCACAAGTGTGTTCGGAACACTACCATCAGTCTGGGAGAAAATTTGAAGATGATTAAATAAGAAACAGTTTATATCTGGGATATCAATAGATCAGCATGAATTTTAGAAGGAAATCAAAGTATTTTCATGTAATTTAAATTCCTTGCTGCCGTACACACGGCATGCCTCAGAGATTAAAACCAAACAAATGATGGTAAAATTAGGATTAAAAACACGCATCACCTGTTCTGAAAGGTAGAGTCTTTGTCGATTCTTGTAAGTGGCTTGTTCTAGCAATGGCCCCCATCTATTAGAAAAACAATTCATGTGAGTAACATACTAGCATTTATCGATTTCTAAATCGCCAAATGCAGCTAGTGCTGATGAATTCGAGCAATAATAAATGGCGGCTTAAATGAACATCAATTGAGAAAGAAAACCCTAGAAGGGAGGGAGTGTACGAACCGGCAGGAAAGAGAGGGCCAGACAAGGTTGTGATTGGCGAGCCAGTCGTAGAGAACAGGGACGAGGGATTTCCACTGTGTGTAGCGTTCGTTCACCGAGGGCTGCTGGCTTCCTCCTTTCCCGCCTCTCTCCTTCATTCTCTCACTCTCTCGCAATGAAGCTCCACTGCACTTTTTACTACTTTTAGCTAGACAACCACACGGGTGTTTGCTATTTTTATATGAGCGCAAAATTTTTGATTGAAATGTATAAGGGTAATTGTAAGGGGAGGGGGTATGGTTGCCTTGTGGCTTTAAGGAGTCATGCTCCCCAACCAATCATCATGTGCCAACTCATTTGGGATGTTTTTGAAGCCTTGTCAAGCCACACCACAAGGTATGGTTGCCTTGTGGCTTGGAGAAGCCACCGAAAAATTAATATTTTTTTCTTTTGATTTTTAACATCTTTTAATAAACAAACAACTTTTATATAAAAAAACAAACACTAGCATTACGAAATCAAACGGTTACAATACTTGAAATAAAAAAAAAAACACGAATACAATTTAAAAAAAAACAACTAAAAGTTGCAATCCCATCCGTATTCCTCCGCGATTTCTCTTTTTTGTTCAAGAAGAACAAGCGGTAGGAATTGAGGATCAACATCATTACGGGTATTGGGAAGAATGTGGGGGAAATAACTCCCCTTGAGCCCCATAACGACCGGATAGGAGATCGATTAACGAATGTTGAGAAGGGTGTGGTGCGAAAAAAGCCGGTTGTGATTGCGGTGGAGGATTTGCGTTGGAGGCTTGACCGGTATTACGAACCTTCGGTTTGTATTTTTTGGTGGGAGCGGTGGATTTTTTCGTGGTAGCGGGTGATTTCTTCTTTGATCGATCCATGGTGAGTAGAATATAAAATATGTGAAAGAGGGAGAAGATAGGTGAAGAAGATGGTGTAAAAATGTTATGAGGTGTGTTTTATAAAATGTTTGGTTGTGTATATATAGTGAAATAAGAAAAAAAAAAAAAAAAAAGAGCCGTTGGCTCTCAACGGTAAAAAAAAAACGGTAATATTCACCCGGCTCCCCCCTGCTCCAAGAAACCGCTCCATCTCGAAAATTCCGAGCCGCGGACTAGAACCGGGGCACCCGGTATGGCTGCCGGCTGAAACCGCACGGCAGGCATGGAGCCGCCTTGCGGTAACCCAGCCCATACCGTCCCCCCTAATACTCTTCTCCCTGAGCTAGCTCGGGAGAGTGCTTAGGATCGCGAGATGCTCGGGAACATCATGACGTGGTGTTCGGGGAGGTTGCTCGGGAGAGGGCCACGGGAGTGGGGCACCGAGATGGAGTAGCTTGGGAGAGGGCCATGGGATTTTGGGTCCCCCTACTTTGGAGTCTCAGGATGCTCGGGAACACCATTACAATCAAAAAGTGTGATTTAGGAAAAAACAAGGTGGCACCTCAAAAATGCTTGGAGTCGCAGGATGGGTATTACAATTACCCTAAACCTTGAAGGCTTCTAGGACATTTTGTTCAAAACAAGTTCCAAACTTGTCACGTTTGTAACAACATCTAACTTGATTTTCACATGGTCTAAAAAAGATTTAAAATATTACAAGCTAAACTTAAAAATTTACAAGGCAATAAAATGCAAATGGACAACAAGTTGTGTCGTTAAAACTTTATTTTTTTATAGTAAAATCAAGACACTAAAAATTACATTCATACGGCTCCCTACTACTCCCTCAGTTCAGTCACGTCCTACAGTCTGAATTATCACAACCACAGTATTCACGTTTGTAACCTTTGTCATCTTCCTTGGCCTTGTTTCATCAAAGCCACTTAATGATCAAACTTGCTAAATATGACCAACTTTAATATCGATAATTGACTTTGATAACAGGCATTACTTACCACATAACAGTCAATTAATATCGAAACTCATTGTCAATCATTTTTTATATCTTTTTTATGGAAGCAACTTTCGACGCACAACAAAATATTATACGCTGTGTTTATTTCTCATGGCTTATTGGTATATGTTGTCATTGTAAGTCTTTCGCTCTATTTGGTTGATTATTCGATATGATTTGGTCGAATGGTCGAACCGGGAGCCCATGGTGTGACATTTCACCATAATTTAACAAAAGTTATCTTAACACTCACGATTATGAAAAATTAAAACTACACGTCTTAGTCTTAATGTTATTACTAAAAAGTTATATTTGAACCTATTATTTTTTCCGAACTAAAGAATCACTATGTAACTAACTTAAACAATAATAATGGTTTAACTATATATATTTATCTGTTTAGATGTTTAGTAACTATATATATTTATCTGTTTAGATGTTTAGTTTTTTATATTTTTTCCTCTCATATTTCCGAGTACTAGCACACCTATTTTTTAATTTTTTGTTTTTTAACTTCCATAGTCACATGACACATGCATCAATTTCCGACGATTAGAAAAGAAAAGAATACGGTGTAAAATGCAAGGATAATTGTTTTTTTTAAAATTTTATACCGACGTATTAATTTTCCAATTATTTTCGCTTACTTCTCGCGAAAGAAAATCTTGCATATCAGAGACCAGTCTCACGCCCACCTTTCAAGAACTAACTAGATTCTTATTCTTGCCTGAGATCGCACTTCTTCCAGAAATCGAACATCAGCTTCAACTGTTCCTCATGGGTACGCAATCCATTTGATTTACTCTCCTCTCATTAATTTTGTTTTGTAATGATCTGACTCTTCAGTTTCCAAGTTAGAACCCTAGCGCTGAAATGATTGATATAATCGAGGCTTTTGAATGCCTAGTTATTGATATTATGCAAGGTCTATAACACCACAAGTTTGAAATTCTTGTTGATTGTAGTTCAATTATCCATATTATTTGTTAGCCGTTCGTTGCTGCTGGCTGGCTGACTGCTGTTTTTTTTTCCAATTAGGTTTTACTAAAATTTGATGTTAATTCAGGCGTAGAGTGTTATTCCGACACAATTATAAGCATGCCGAATCTTTGATCGGCTTAATTCGATCTGTTTCTGTTGTTTTCCTATATTGCAATTCATAGAGTTTAAAGAACTGTTATTGACTAAAATATCATGTCTATGGTTGGAGCTGCACAAAATATTTACGGATTGCTCTAGTAAAATCTAAATCTATAACTGGCCTAGCTGTGTTAATTCTGTCCTCCCGGGAAAAAAAACTAGAAGTTGTGCAATTGAAATCTTAAACTTTAGATCATGTGAATTAATGTATGCTTTTGAATTGAACCGGGACTATTTAATACTCGTGTAGTATAACCATCATGCAAGTGATCTCGTGTTTCAGATAAAGAAGCCGAGTGTTGCTCCACCCACCTTATAGAAGGGGATGGTACTTTCAATAGAGCTGGACTTGATAATTTTATTAAACAAGTCAAAATGGGAGAATGCGGACTTTCTTATGCTGTTGTTGCTATCATGGGTCCTCAAAGCAGTGGTATGTCTCGTTTAAGCTTTCCAAAAGTAAATTTGTTTCATGTTTAATCATTAATGTCACACAAACGAGTCCATTGTTACTTCAGTTATTTCACGTCCTTTTAGAATCGCACATAAAATGGTAAATCATGATTTCTGGGGGCATGGTGTTAGTGTGCTCTAGTCTTTTATTTCATTTTTTTACCATAGCGCCATTACATTATATGCAAGTTTTGACTTGAATGTGTTTCTTACAGGGAAGAGCACACTTCTAAATCATCTTTTTTATACCAACTTTAAGGAAATGGATGCTTACAGGGGAAGGCATGTTCTAATTTGATCTTTTTATTGTGTTCTCTTAGCTTGTCATTTGCTTATTTAGTTCTTATTAACAGATCTCAAACTACCAAAGGTATTTGGATAGCAAGATGTCCTGATATTGAACCTTGCACCATTGTAATGGATCTCGAGGGTACCGATGGAAGAGAACGAGGAGAGGTTATTTTAAACTGCTATTTTGTTTTGTATTTTTTATATGTTTGATCTTATTTATTAAGAGTTCATAAAATTTCCAGGATGATACTGCATTCGAGAAGCAAAGTGCACTTTTTGCTCTTGCCGTTTCAGATATAGTGCTTATAAACATGTAAGCCTGCTGGTAGCTCCAGAGTGTCGTGCTATTGATTTGGAATTTTAGGGCTAATTGCACCAAAATGTTGTCACTGTACACAACTTACTTCACTTATTTCAATTGTATGTAACATACTTTCATGTTCTTGCAGTTGTATGTAAATTAAAATCATTGCACTAAAATGCAGCTTACTTTCATTATATTCACCACTCAGTTTAATAATGCTGCGTACAGTTGCATGGAAATCTAAAGTGTGTAAAGTTGTCTTAAATGGAAAAAGTAGTATGTTACATTTTGGAGCAATTGACCCTTACTTGCAAGTTGCGTCCCTAATAAATTAATGTTACATAGGTGGTGTCATGATATTGGACGTGAGCAGGCTGCCAATAAACCTCTTCTGAAAACCGTATTTCAGGTAGATTATACACACACATACATATATATCTGCATTTTTTTTTTCATTTCTTATTGTCTGTTCGTTGAACATACGATCTATGTTTTTCAGGTTATGTTGCGGTTATTTAGTCCACGTAAAACAACTTTGATGTTCGTAATACGTGATAAAACAAGGGTACGCTATCTTATTCAAACATGTCAAGAGAAAATGTCCTTACTTTGTGTAAGGATAACATAAATGCGGATTTGATTTATGTATCTTAATATCCCTACAGACGCCTCTTGAAAATCTAGAGCCTGTTTTGAGGGAAGATATCCAGAAGGTAACCTTTATCTTTACATGTTCTATTTTTTTTTAATCCTGTCACATTAAGAAGTAAGTAAGTAACACAGCACACCATTTATGATAATATGTTATTTGATGTAGATATGGGATTCTGTTCCCAAGCCAGAAGCCCACAAACACACTCCACTGAGCGAGTTTTTTAATGTAAGAATATAGATAGAGTGACCAGGCTCAAGTTGTTGCATGAATAATTGTGTATGCTTATCTATCATATTATAACGTCCCATTGATCGAGTGACCAGGTTCAAGTTGTTGCACTGTCTAGTTATGAAGAGAAGGAAGATCAATTTAAAGAGCAGGTATGCATGATGGACATTTGACATTTCACATATGCTCCTTGTCCTGCAATATTTGTTTGTTTTCAACGGTCTGGTTATTATTGTACTAATACTTATTTTGTAACTATAGCTGACACATTAGTCATTCATATATATTTTAAAAGTGGACAAAAAGTGTTTTGTGGGTCAACTACACCTGGCCCGCTGATCCTGTCACCTCTACAGCTGGGCCACTTTGTTGTTTGTATTCAGAATTATGGGTCATGTTCTATCGGTTCATTTAGAAGCATGTCAATGCTTCCATCAAAATGTACTTTTAGTTCAACTTTTTTTGTTTTGTTTTTTAAGGTGGCTAGTTTGAGGCAAAAATTCTTCCAATCCATTGCACCTGGTGGTCTAGCTGGTGATAGGCGAGGGGTTGTTCCTGCTTCAGGTTTTTCTTTCAGTGCCCAACAAATCTGGAAAGTTATCAAGGAGAACAAAGACCTTGATTTGCCAGCTCACAAGGTAATAGTTCTAGACTCTTGTAAACTCTGACTTCCTGTCTAGATTTTGAGTTTTTTGTTGACCTATTATTATGTAGGTTATGGTGGCAACTGTACGATGTGAAGAGATTGCTAATGAGAAATATTCTTCCTTTGTTACAAACGAGGTACAATTTAGTAACATATTATCCCTAAACACATCCCTTTTGGACATTTGAAGTTTTGAACTAAATAAATGGTGCAGGACTGGCTTGAATTAGAAGAGGCTGTACAAACCCATCTTGTACCAGGCTTTGGAAAGAAACTTAGTTCTCTGCTTCAAAATTGTTTATCCAGGTAATAACATCCTAATTTTAATCATCAAGCAATGAAGCAAACAAGAAGACACACGATTTTTATGTGACAAGTCATTTGTTACGACTTAAATATTATCAGTATTGAAAGACCACACAAAAAGCATGACAAGCATTTAGTATCTCATGACATCTTGATATTAGTTTATTAAAATATTTGTTTTCAGTTATGATGAAGAAGCTACTTACTTTGAAGACAGCGTTAGATCTGCAAAAAGAAAGCACTTGGCAGATAAATTGATGCAAGTAATGTTTCTTGTTGGTTTTTCATAAGGTAGATTTTTGCTAAATGTGATCCTTTTATTTATTATTTATTTTCTCTTGGCATATTTTATTGTATTCAGCTTGTTAAACCGGCCTACCAATTAATGCTGGAACACATACGTTCTGAGACACTAGAAACTTTTAAAAGAGAACTTAATGATGCTTTGAATGGAGGGCAAGGGTTTGGAGTGGCTGGTCGTGATTGCATTAAAAAGTCCACTAGACTATTTGATGAACAATGTCAAGGTATAGCTATTGGTTTTTTAATATCTTAATCTTATTATTTTCTAGATATTAAGGTATATTGGTATCATTACTTCGTAATGATTTCAGGGGTGGGTATAAATAGGAACCCCAAAATTTCTAGGGAACCAGTTGAGTAAGCATATTCTGTTAACATTTGCTTTTGAATACGCTCTATGTTTGTATTCACATGTGCTTGTTTGTATACATTTGGTTCTAAAACAGTTTCTCAATGTTTAGTGGCTCCTATTTGAATCTGCATAACAATGGTAGTATATTTTGCATTTCTTTATTGAGGAGCATTTTAGATTTTTAACTACTATTTAAGTTCCTCTTTTAAACTACGTGCCGATTCACATTCTTGGTCCTAATGCATGATCCTGCAGATGCTGTCATCAAGCAAGCAAATTGGGACTCGGTTAAAATAAGGGATAACTTCTTACGTGATTTAGATTCACATATTGCTGAAGTCCGAACCTCCAAACTAACTGAACTTACTGCACTATATGAGGTACATATTCTTATTTATAATCTTTGAACTGATCACTTAGTTTATCTGTGCGGTTCTAAAAATCTCTTTATGCATTTGGGCAGTCAAAATTAAAAGAGGCATTATGTGGTCCAGTGGAAGCTCTTCTAGAAGGAGCTAGTGATGATACTTGGCGTTCAATAAGGAGACTTTTTCATCAAGAAACTGAAAAGGCTGTCTCCGAGTTTTCTTTTGCACTTTCTGGTTTTGAGATGGATGAACAAGAAAAAGAAAATATGATTTCAAAATTAAAGAATTATGCAAGAGGATTAGTTGAAGGGAAGACGAGAGAAGAAGCCGCCAAAGTTTTGTACCGCATGAAGGAAAGGTAATGCATGACATCAGATATGGAATCTGGGCGGGTTGAGTGGGTTGAGACTGTTAGGGTGTCCCATCTTTTTTGGAATTTCTGATAAATATTTAGTGTTTCAAATTTCAAGTATAATTGCAAGGCTTATTATTATTTTTAATATATGATCTCATTCTTAAAATTGATCAAGCCACCTGGAGCAAAGCAACTCAGTTGGTTTGGTGATTAAGTGATTTGCTCCGAGATTTTGGTTTTGAGGGTTTAATGGCTTGGCTCAGGTTTGGAACCTGGAATCGGCTGTTTAAACTTTTTAGTAAAAACATGTCAGGAATATTGTAAAATGACAAAAGCACACTCTTTTGTTTATATCATACTGTTTCTTATTGATTGCTCAATGAAATGGTATTATCGTTTTTCATATTTCTAAGGGCATTTTGGTTGTTAGGCGCATTCTGACCGAATTTGATATGTGAAGTAGCTAGGTGGCCTATAAAGTTGTTATAAAACATAAATGGCTAAATAAAAGAAGTTGTATAGAGTCATGGTTGGCCTCTACATATATTATCTGTAAAGAAAATAATTAGGAGGTTTTATGCATAAAAAATACACTTTTAGTAACTTTTGACCTGTTCAACCCCATTTGAACCGTTTTCTTCCAGGCAATTATTTTCAATATACAATTTTGAATTCTAAGGGATGCAAACAGAACCCGGCCATTTATAAGTAAATGGATAAAAATTGCCACCTCCAGTTTATTGCATCAGTTGCAGTAAGCAGCAACCTCATTTCTTTGTCACTGTAACTCATTATAAATCTATGAAATCACACAGATTTACATCCATATTCAACCATGATAGCGATTCAATGCCACGAGTCTGGACCGGAAAAGAAGATATTCGAGCAATAACTAAAACTGCACGCTCTTCTGTAAGAATCATTTTGCTGGAAGATATGTTGCCTTTTATATTTGATATGGGATATATTAGTTCTCTGTTAATGGTTTTACTTACATATAGTCTTGTTCACTTATGTTTTCAATATGTCAGTCTTTAAAGTTGCTCTCTGTGTTGGCTGCAATTCGTTTGGATGAAGAGGACACTGATAAAATTGGGGATACACTTGTCCTCACATTAGTGGATCCTAAGAAAGGCACTAGTAAGAGCACCACAGACCCATTAGCCTCAAGCACATGGGAAGAGGTATAGTTTGTGATTCATACAGGTTTCTTTTTCTGCATGAATATTGTAGCTTTCATCCATTTGTCCGTTATTGAATTTTAATACCTTGTTATACATTATTTTGTGACAATATTTTGCACTTTATTTATGTACTTCCAGGTTCCACTTACTAAGACACTCATCACACCTGTTCAGTGTAAATCATTGTGGAGTCAATTTCAAAGAGAAACTGAATATACCATCACTCAAGCTATTGCTTCCCAGGTATGGATTTCTCATTATGTTGACTGCAGTCTGCAACACTGCATTGTTGGCTTTTTTTGACTTCTCACCTACTATGATATGGCTTTCAGGAAGCTAATAAGCGGAATAACAACTGGTTACCACCTCCATGGGCTATTGCTGCCATGTTGATCCTTGGATTCAACGAGTTCATGACTCTTTTGAGGTTTTTTTTTTTTTTTTTTTTTTTGTCATTTTTACGTTTCTCCACCTTCATATTTCTTCATTTATGTGAAACCAGGATTTACTTTATGAATTCTATTTTCAGGAATCCTTTGTGGCTGTTATTTATATTTGTGAGTTACTTGCTTTTCAAGGCTTTGTGGGTCCAACTAGACATTTCTGGTGAATTCCGCAATGGGGCGGTAAGTTTAATTTTCAAGAATTGAATTTGTAGAACAGGTCAAAACAAACAATTTATATAACGGATTGAGTTGCAAATACTTGGTTTTAATTTTTCTATATGATTAATGCTTTAAATATTATTGAATCCATTCAAAATAGTATATATTTTTTCATAAAGTGATTTAGGAGATGTATGCATTTACAAAGCTACCCTATGAGTGACTTTCGACCCTTTAAATTATTGTCCGAAAAGATTTCAGGAAAAAAACCTATCAGTTTTCGTTAATATTGTATACAAGTCCTGTTCGCTTTGAATTATTGAATCCCTGGACTCTTAAAAATAACAGCTTAGTCCCTAGATATTAATTTACTCCAAGACAATCCTTGTTTCTTATGCATGAATTAAGTCCCTTAAACTTTTTCATGTGATAAAAGATAGCAATAAAAGGTCCCTCTTTTTCTGTGTATATATGGTTTAGTCCGTGAACTTTATTAAATAGACTTGTTAATTTTTATTAGCCTGGGTGTAAACGGTTAAAAATACAATCCAAGCATTTATGTGCAGTTTCAGTGAAAGCCCATAGGGTTTACTTGCACCTTTATCTAATTAATCATTTTATTGGATTGGTGTCTGCATGATTTACAGCTTCCAGGAATTCTTTCATTATCCACCAAGTTTCTTCCAACAGTCACAAATCTTCTTAGAAAACTAGCAGAACAAGGTCAAGCGCCTGTGAACACCGATCCACAAAGAAATCACCCAAATTTACCGCAATCATCAAGAGCTAATCTCAGCGTTGTATCATCAACAGCCTCATCTGAGGTAACTATGGATAATGAAATGGAATACACAAGCGTCTCAAGACATGAGAATTAATGGTCATCAGTTCAATAAATAACGTTCCACTACCTGTTAACCGGCTATAGTATCTATACAACAAGCTTGTTTATATGGCCCTAAAAACATATCAGCGGGCTTTAAAGTTGTGATATACAAGAGGGTATAGAGTTTACTAGGAGCCATGCATTCTGGCTTTCTACAGAGTAGGTTTTAATATCAGTTACCTGTGTCTTAGGTGTCAAGCATAGAATGATCTTGTTGTATACAATGGGTATAATATTGTATGTGCTCTTTGCCTCTTTATCTATTTGAAGTTGCTTGTTCTTCAAGTTTGTGTAATGTTTGATTAATTGTTGAAATAGACAGTTACACTGAATCAAACAGAGCTGAAGAGACGGTCCATGATCGTTGTCATGTTCAGTCTTACTTCGTCTAGATAAACCTTGTAACCGTCGCTAGAATTGCTGCTTTCTCCCCATTTTCCGAGTAGTGGAATGGAGCTGCCTTAACACTATGTTCCCGAGTTCATTTAAGGGGGGAAAGGGAAGGAAACATAATAGACTTTGTGTTCCCAAGTTTCATTAAAGGAAGGAAAGGGAAAGAAGATATAAAATTGTGTGTTCCCAAGTTTCATTTACGCTATGTTCCCGAGTTCACTTAAAAAGAGAAAAGAAAGGAAAGGAAAGTAAAAGAAAATGTATTTGTGTTCCTGAGTTTCATTTAAAGAGAGAAAGGAAAGGAACATTAAAGATGTTGTGTTCCCGAGTTTCATTAAAGGAGAGAAAAGAAAGGAAAGGGAGGGAAAAGTAGGCTTATTTCTTAACATTTTGTTTCCTTCCAATTTGGAGAGAAAGTGGAGAGAAAAGAAAGGAAAGTTATCCCTCCCTTTCCTTTCTCTCCCTTTCCACCCTTCTTTTCCTTTCTCTCCGTTATTTAACTCGGGAACATAGTGTTAAGGAGGGAAAGGGAGGGAAATAGAGAGAAAAATAGACAAGTTTTTTAAGTTTTCATTTCCTTCCGATTTGGAAGGAAATGGAAGGAAATGAATCATTCCCTTTCTTTTCGTTTTCATTTCCTTCTTTTCCTTTCCTTTCTTTTTCTTTCTTTTCTTTTCTCTCCTTAAGTGAACTCGGGAACACAGCGTAATGGTTAGACAGCAAACCACCAAAGTTATCTGTCATACACCTCAAATCTGTATCTGATAACCTGATGTTTGAATCATAACCATTCATCTCATGACTGGTCTCAGACTGATCAATGTTAAAGTTGAGCTTCATCATGGCTATGATCTCTATAATCCATTTCTCTTATTTTATCAAACTCGTTGAGCACAAGTTTCAGGGCTTGAGTCCCTTCAGCCATATATTTTTGTATACCTACATTATTTTCACGACAACAAGCAAATAGTAAAATCTAGTTACAAGATAGAAGAATTCATGCCGGTTACAAAAAAAAGGATGCGCGTAAGGAAATTTGAACGCCCTAACATCCTTTCTGGAGGTGATTCCACTCTATGACTTATTGCTACCTTAAACAAATATTAATATAAAAATATAAAGTATTTCTCGTAAAAAATATATAATATTAATTAAAATTATGGTGACTTTTACTACGTCTGAATTAACTTTAATATTATAGGAAGGTGTGAAAATAAATTTTTATTTTTCCCAATTTTTTAGAATGATAACAATTTTCTCAATATTTATAACGACAACTACAATATTCTATTACAAACAAATTTTCCATTTCAAGTTTTGAACTTGGATCTCCGATTAAAACGTAAAAAACTCTATCAAATGGGCTAATCCCACTTCTCAATTATTATATCTATTGAAATTCAGTTATTATTAAAACTAGAGGAAAGTGTCTCATCAAACCGAGAGGAGGACCACGGTCGTGGATACCACCCACCTAATTGTCGGTGGCTATTAATGTTCTTTACTTCTTTTCACATATTTCTAGTTTTTATAACGGCAGTTTCAAATTTTCTTTTAGAATAAAGACCTATTTGGTAAGATTTGAAGTTTGAACCTCCAACTTCTTGGTTTAATTGTAGTGTATACTACTTAACCATCAGAATGTCCTATGAAGATATACATTCGTTGTATAGGGTCCAAGACCAAGTCATGTGTGACCGCACTATATATGTTTCCACTTCAAACTGTGAAATCAAATTCCATTGTTTCTTGAGGTTAGAGTCTTTAACATGACAACAAAAATACGAGAAATTAGACATATATGGTTGTGTTTGGGGTCCATCAATATTCGAACCTCAAAACTTTGGTGATGGTTAACCTTATTCTTAAGCAAAACCTTAATGAAAACGACCCTTGACCAATACATACGATTTAAGTTTGTTATCACTTTTGGAATTAAACTAGAATTTAGCGCCAGTGGTTACAAATGGTAACTATTAACTAATTCGATTTTTTTTTCTGGGGAAAGTTTAATTCAAGAAATCAAACTATCTCATATACCTGGATCATTAATCGGGGAATGGATTTGATGATCACATGGGACAAATGGAGTAATTTTTCTTTTTTCTAATTCTATGTAACCTGCTCTGTTTTTTTGGTGCTTTTTTCTTTTTTTTTGTTTTACTTGTTATTCTTGCTAGTTTTTTGCTAGCCGTTTAATATAATCTTCGTCGTTTAAAAAGAAAACTAATTCGAATTTTAAAGCACTTTGGCTAGTTGTATTAGCACCTCTTCAATTATCATGGGAGATAGAACATTTAATTATTGTAATAAGATATTAGATCTATTTAAGGTTCAAATAGGTTGTATCTAAGTAGACAAATTTGAACTACGTGTATGATAGAGTGTGTTTGTCGTTAAAAAATATATATTAAAGCATCAGGTATACGGTGAGTATCTGCCACGTAGATAGTGAATACAATCACATGAGAATTCAGAGGAGGGATATACCCAATTGAGTTGGGGATGTGAGTTGCATATACCGTTGGTTTAATTTTGGACTCACGCCCGTGAAATAACCCACATCCCACGCCTACCCTACCCGGGTGGCCTCTAATTTAGTAGGTGTTATCTATGAGCCGTTTATGAAAACAAACTTGGATTGGATTCTAACCGCCAAACACGCCAAAATGCTCCAATTGAAATGGCTCTTCCGTTATGGTTGGCTTAATGTTTAAACTAAATAAACGTCTATTAATGAACGAATACAAGTAACATTCATACAGAGTAACGTGCTACTCAACTTTAAGAAATATAAATGTCCCTTCTGTAATCACACATAAATTATTTATTCAAGTTATTTCTTAATAATAATAGTAATAATAATATTGAAATCGTTTATTAATATGATAAACTAATAATAACCCATATAAATTCACAAATTGCCAACTGTTAATTAATTAATAATAATAAAAAAATTACGTCCAACTTTTAATCAAGAAAAAACATACTAGCTAGCTGGTTTATTTATATAAGATATAATAATTATCTTCTCCTATTTTTCCTAATGATCGGATTAATAATGATATATATTTTTATACAACTGATATTTATAAAAATAATATTAAATTCGGTGAAGACCTATCTTTTTATTATAATAATATAATAAATAATATATATATATAGCATATAGGAATAAAGGAAGTTGATGTGTTCCCTCCTTCCAACTCCGATAACAGCCTTGCACCACTTCCCTTCGCTTCTGGTTGCAGGGTTCCTATCTCTCTCTCTCTATACTCCGTCACTTTCCGCCCTCAGCGAAATCTCAGCTAACAATTTCCCCAAAAACAAATTAAATACACAGGGATCCATTGGCCAAAAAGATAACATAATTTCAATTCAATTCAATGGCGGAAAAGATCTACCCTGCCTCCAAGCCTGCCGGCGCTCCCCTCCCCGCTGCGGCCACCGGAAACCCTTCGTTTCCGGCTACCAAGGCCCAGCTCTACAACAATTCTCGCCCTGTGTACCGGCCACAACCGCGTCGCAGCCGCCGCAGCTGCTGCTGCTCTTGCTGCCTCTGGATCACCTTCACCATCATGCTTTTAATCGTGATCGCCGCCGTCGCCGGCGGAGTGGTGTACGTTCTCTACCGTCCTCACCGGCCTACGTTCTCCGTCTCCGCCCTCCACGTCTCTCAGTTAAACCTGACGTCATCGAATAAACTCACTACGAAGTTCAATTTCACCGTCACGGCTCGAAACCCTAACAAAAAAATCGTGTTCTACTACGATCCGGTTTCCGTCTCGTTCAATTCGAACGGCGTCGACGTCGGCGACGGTTCGATTCCGGCGTTTACGATGGGGAAGAAGAACACGACGGCGTTGAGGACGGTAGTGTCGACGGTTGGGCAGAGCGTAGATGACAACAGTGGTGTGAAATCAGATCTGAAGAGTAAGAAGAGTTTGCCGTTGAAGATCCGGCTCGATACGAAAGTGAAGGCGAAGATCGGAGGCTTCAAGACGAAGAAGTTGCCGATCAGAGTCACCTGTGACGGAATCAAGGCGGCGGCTCCCACCGGTAAAACAGAGACGACGGCGACAACTTCCGGCGCCAAATGCAAAGTGGATCTTCGAATCAAGATCTGGAAATGGACGATTTGATGATATTATACTTTTGATTTGCAGAAAGAAAGAAACAAGGTGTGATTATCTGAATTTGATTTTAATCAGCTGCTATTTTGTTTGAAATTATTACTTTTATTTTTATTTTTATTTTTATCTTATATGATGATGATGATATGCATGTTTAGGAACAGAATTCTGGGCGTTTCGTTTTGTATCGATAGAACACGTTATCAGATTGAAAATCTTTTGATTAATCTATAATTGGAAATTGAATTTTTGTTATAAATTGATGTATTGTTACAAATAATAATTATTATTCTTTTCTGTTACAAAACATGTTCACCACAACCCACGGAATATGAGTGCGAAAAGCAAGTATGAACGGTTACCAGTCCACTTACCACTTTTATATTACATTATTTAACTTTATACAAAACTTTTTATAAAATCTACAAATTTTCTTACTAAGACTTGGTGATACACTCTTTAAATCTATTCCTAAATTTACACCATATTTGTTATAACAATAACTTGAGCATAATGGCTTTTGGACACACATTAATACAACAAACAAGTTTTAGAGTATATAATTTGAGTTTTACAGCTCATTGTGGCGCGTATTAGAATATAATTATATTATTTTTGTAAGTTATTGTATTTTTATTCCACTCAGTTAATATTGAGTGACCTGTCTTTCTTTTATTGATCAAATGTTAAAAGGTAATTTATTTTGCTTTTAATTGTCAAATACATTCTGTTTCAACCCTTTTCTTCCTTTAAATAGAGTTACTTATTTACACAAATGATTTATGAGATTTTGATCCGCTTTTGAAAGATAATAAATTTATGGTTTAAGTTTTGTATCACTAATTTTCATTAAAAAGTTTTGTTAAATTAAGATGAAATACCTTAATAAAAGTATCAAATTATTTTTAGAGAAGGCCCTTTAGTCTTTCTTTTTTATTTTTTTATATATATAAAAAAAAACACATAGTTTTGCAAAGGCAATCCAGAAGGTAAGTGATTGTCGGTGGAATAAATGGGGTCGTGCGTTGAGGTCAAATTTGGGGCAGTGGCGTTATTCACGCTTGTTGCATGTTGAAAACCATCGAAACATCTCTCTCATTAAGGCATTAAATGCTTACATCAACCATCCTCCAAACGAGTGAGATTTGTTTAATATCATCAGAATATTTATTTATTATTATAAATATAAACGTGTATCTCAAAATTATCAATCTTTTTGTTTTGAAAATTATAAAAACCTATGTTTAATTTCCACGTCTATATTTGGTCACTAATATTTCGCTGTAACTTACAAATGTTTACAATCAGTAATTAAATTTCCACGTCTATATTTGGACATGTTAAATCTTTGTTTTTTGCAAAGCAATTGCATTTAATTAAAAAAAGAGGGTTGTTTAATAAATTTAAAGAAATTAAATGGAAGCCACGGGTCTCAAATCCTGTACGTTTGCTTCTGCTGCACGAGGCTCAACGCCCTAACCATTTACCAAGAACAAGCCTTTGTATATTAAATGCAAAGAAAGTTTATTCAATAAAAAAGGGTTAGTTAAATTCAAACAAAGTTTATTCAATAAAAAAAGGTTGTTGGATAAATAAAAGAAAAGGATCAACTAGTAGGAAAGAGGCCACAAATTGTATTTTGTATATACTAATTTTGTATTCACTTAAAACGTAGTGGCTTTATAATTTTGGTTATACATTAATCTTTTATTTTATTTTAGATTTATTTATCATGTAATATTTTTATAAAGTAAAAGTATTAATTTTTTATTAAATAAAAAGTGATAGACCGGTCCATTACATTGTTGAGTGAAATGGAGTAGATTATGACGTAGTTGTTAATGTGACATTGAGTAGACAAGTGAAAGACTGACCCATTATGTATAAGCTAATAAGGTTATGTGTATAATTACATCTTATTTTCTCATTTTAAATAAAACCCTAAATTCTCACAACCACCATTCATAGTTCATACTATCACTCACTACTAAAATAATTGAGTAAATTACGGATTTCGTCCCTGTGGTTCGCACAAATTTCACATATAGTCCTTAACTTTCATTTATTACGGTTTTAGTCCCAACCTTTTAACAAACAGTTACGGATTTTGTCCCTGATATGGATGTCCGTTAAAATATTCTGTTAAATGAGTGTGAAATGACAATTATAACCTTCTTTTAAAAACAACAAGAAAAATTAATTTAATTATTTAATTAAAACATTGGGACCCATGACCCGATCGGCCGTTCAAATTCCACACAAACCAGCCTTTTGATTTCTCCCTGATCAAACCCTCAAGCACTATTCTCGCCGTCGGCACATGTCACTTGGAAACCAGAAACCAACGGATCATCCATCTTCGCCGACAAGAAATCTCCGGCCACCGACACATCAACCTCAGGCACTACACCTGTTACGTTTAACTGGTAGAATCCAAAGCCATGGGAATAAATAATTGGTGGAATCCAAAGCGGTGGCGAAAGCTGACAACCAGGTGGTCGGAATATGCTATTTGAGTCCCTGGAAAATCGCTTTCATGATCGGAGACGATGTCTTTAATCGTGATTATGAATCGTGAA
>JBCNJP010000015.1:748142-880767 GCA_039602395.1 Deinandra increscens subsp. villosa | reverse complement strand
ATGTTTACAATCAGTAATTAAATTTCCACGTCTATATTTGGACATGTTAAATCTTTGTTTTTTGCAAAGCAATTGCATTTAATTAAAAAAAGAGGGTTGTTTAATAAATTTAAAGAAATTAAATGGAAGCCACGGGTCTCAAATCCTGTACGTTTGCTTCTGCTGCACTAACAAGCCTTTGTATATTAAATGCAAAGAAAGTTTATTCAATAATCAACGCCCTAACCATTTACCAAGAACAAGCCTTTGTATATTAAATGCAAAGAAAGTTTATTCAATAAAAAAGGGTTAGTTAAATTCAAACAAAGTTTATTCAATAAAAAAAGGTTGTTGGATAAATAAAAGAAAAGGATCAACTAGTAGGAAAGAGGCCACAAATTGTATTTTGTATATACTAATTTTGTATTCACTTAAAACGTAGTGGCTTTATAATTTTGGTTATACATTAATCTTTTATTTTATTTTAGATTTATTTATCATGTAATATTTTTATAAAGTAAAAGTATTAATTTTTTATTAAATAAAAAGTGATAGACCGGTCCATTACATTGTTGAGTGAAATGGAGTAGATTATGACGTAGTTGTTAATGTGACATTGAGTAGACAAGTGAAAGACTGACCCATTATGTATAGGCTAATAAGGTTATGTGTAATAGGATGTTAAAGCCAATGTTTTAAAACCCGGGTCGAACCGGCCGGTTCAACCGGTTCGACCGGGGACCGGCCACCTTTCCGGTTCTTTAATGTCCGGTTTTTTGGGTTGAACCGTCCCGCTTCGAACCGGCCGGTTTTCCGGTTTTTTCCGGTTCAACCGGTTTTTTCCGGTTCAACCGGTTTTCTGATTTTTATTTTATTTTTTTTAACTTTTTTTATAATTTTTTATTATTTTTTAAAGTTTAAAACTTATATTTTCTTATGAAATACATATTTGATATTATTTTTGAGTGGATTATAATTGTATTTTAACTACTTTTGTTGGGGTGTACAAGTTTATTAGCATTTTTATAAAAAAATATATATAAATCCCGTAACCGGTTCAACCAGCCGATCTAACCGGTCCGACCGGTCGAACCAGTCCCGAAAGGTTTTCCGGTTCAACTAAAAAACCGGTTTTTAAAACATTGGTTAAAGCCCCCATGATGCCTCATAATGCCTATAACAGTGCCCCTTCGGGCGTATTTAATTGCTATTTTGGGTTACGTGGTTTGTCTCACGGAGGTGATCAGCCGTGTTGCCTTTTTTTTTTCCCTCTGCTACTAAAATAATTACATTTTATTTTCTCATTTTAAATAAAACCCTAAATTCTCACAACCACCATTCATAATTCATACTATCACTCACTACTACACATTTTTTTTTCACCATCATACAACATCCTGCGTGATAGTGTTTTCTCATCACACCATTACACATAACTTAAGTGAGCTTCTAAAATTACAAGATGACTGTCTCAATTATAGTTAAACTTATGGGTGTTCAAAAAATGAAAAAGCGAACCTAACCGTTTAAATAGGACCGGTTGGCCGGTTTGGTTTGATTTGGTTTGAAAACACACGGTTTGGCTTACGGACTTATCATCTCCAAACCAGAAAAACCGATCTAGATTGCGGACTTATAATCTTCAAACCGGGTTAAATTCAAATATTTAATTATACTAATATAATATAGGGTTATTACAAATTTAATAAATTTAAATGTGTTATTTTTAGTTATTATATCACTATGGAGAAGAAAAATATATAAAAGTTTATAAATTTACAACCAATAACATTACGGCCCAAGTTACTTACTACAAGTCTGTGGCTCAAACCGTTTTAAACCGTAGAACCGAGCCAGTTAAACCATAAAGTTTGGCTTGGTTTGTTTTAAGGATTTCCCAATCCACCAAATCCGGTTTTGTCTATAAAAAACGTGAAAACCAGACTAACCGGACCGTGAACATCTCTAGTCAAACTTACCATTTACACATATAATTATTTAATGTTTTAAATAACTTTTAAAATATTACTTGTTATAAAATTTTATTCACCTTGTTTATGACAGGTAATGTTTTTGAACTTACTCAATTTTAATGTAAATGTCATTTAAAATTGAGTTTTTGTGATAACGTACAAGTTATACAAGTCATGAAGCAATTAAAATTAAAGTCGTCAAAGTTACTTCAATATTTCATTTCTATGGTATTTTTATAAACAATTCTTTCAAAACTTTAAAATATGAAATATTTTGGGGTTTTATGTATTCTTATTTAAAAAAATAAGCAATGACCGATAATTTAGAAGTATTGAACAAAGAATATAAAATGATGAGACATTTTATAATCCAACATAATTGATGACACATGCGGACATGTTACATGTGACACCTAGAAATTTGATATCATGTCCTCCAGTTAAGACCAAAATGTCAATAATATCCTCCAGTTAAGACCAAAATGTCAATAATATGGTATATTTGTCCCACAATATACATATCATTCTTAGGTGTTTGTTTGTTACGAATGCGTTGTTTTTGTTTGTATTTTCATTCTAAAGTATTAACGTATACATACAATCTCTTGAATTTTTATTATTTTATAATTTAATACTATTATATTAATTTTTTTTTATAGATTTAGACGGATAGATTTAATCTCAACTTATAGAAAAATATAAATGAAAGAAAAGTCAAGATAAATATAAAAAATATCTAAAGCTATTTATTATTAGTTTATTATTTGTTTTTATTTGCTTTTCTAGTTCGGGTCTATTAGGTTTCTTGTTTTATAAGATTTAGGTTTAGTAGTTAGGTTAGGGGTCAATGTAAGTATGATTTCATTTATACTAAAAATTTTAAAGTTAAGACAAATATTAATAATTAACACACTAATTACTATTATAATAATAACTGAGTTGGAACTGTTGTTTGTCAAGGCCTGATCGAAACACACGATTAATAAAAGTCACTTCTTTATTAAAAACCTTGAGAAAATTATCTCAAAACTCAAAATTACAATACTATCTCTCATACCTAATTCCTTTAAGGTATAGAGTATTTATAGACCTCTAATTCTTGATGCCCAAGAAATAGGAGTTCTAAACCTAATACAATTATTAAATGACTAATCTAGTCCCTTTAGATTTACACATATAACAACCGAGTTTTTAAGGTTGTAAATAATTATATTAGATATTTTGGGTCTGCATAATCTCGCATGGCCCATGTTGTGATTAAGCCCAACAGTTTGTGCGTTGCGGCGGATTATTTTGTCTTTTTTAATGTATAAACATGCACTATGATTGATCATACGAGACTGAGTTGATGTGTTAGCATTGTTGTTTCTCATCGGAGACGAACCAAATTTCAAAAACACCTAGGCGGAAACTCAACTGAAGTGCCCACGCCAACACGACGATAAAAATAACATGAATAGAAAATATATATCTTGTACAAAAAAGTCAAAAACGTCAAAAAACCAGAAGGCAAACTTAGATACAATGTAAAACATTAAAATACCATTAAACCAAACACCGATAAGCATAACGTTAACAAAAGACAAACCTAAACATAAAAATACTAACATTCCGGAACACCTCATCGTAACAAATAAAATATTCTTAGGAAATAAGATATAAAAAATATATATTAAAGTAAGGTAATTTTACTATTAAAATACGTACACCAAAATTTACTATTCTTGATTTAATTTACTGTTGATAACCACGTTATTCTTTCATTTATATGAGGGCATATGGTATATCTTGGTATTGTGGTGGTGTTATCAAGTCACGTGGCAGCTGACTGGATAACACTATATTTCAACACTAAGTGTGGTATACATGGTGTGAAGGTGTTGTGTGGTTGTGTTGTTTTATTAATTTTGTTAGCCTAAATAAGTATATAAATTTTAATATATTAAAAATAGATGTGAGGTGGCATAGTTTTATTGGTAGTCAACCTAATGATTACTCTATCACGCAACAAAGTTGGCGTGGATAATTCCACGTAAAATCTTCACGCCAATGCTTAACGAGATGAAAGGCTGGTGTACAACGCCGTGAAGGTAATGTGAAGGGCCTTAACATGATGTTTCACGAAGTATACCAAATATCCTAATAATTAACATACTAATCATCTAAAAAAATGTACCAAATAAGGCCAGCTAAACAGACAAACATATTCACTAAAATCCTACTAAAAAAAGACCTGTTTATAAAATGTGAGATAAAAATCAACCTTTATATTTATCAGCTAAAATAAATTTGTCACGACCTCTACTTAAAAACATGTATAAGCGGGATCGATAAAAAGGTTACTTATATATAACTAGACCGCACAAATAAGGTGGGAAATGAGTGTTATTTGCACTGAAGGTCCAACCCATCACATCTGGGCCTGGATCGATTAAAAGGCCCAACCCAAGACAAATAGGTTAATCATTATCAAGAAGCGGTTAGGGTTAGTGGCAGGGGCGGACCCATGGCTTAGCCATGGGGTTCATCCGACCCCATGATTTTTTTTTCTTATTGTTATACATATAACCTGATCTTGACCGACCCTCAAGAATTTTTGTCATCGACTCCCATGAAATTTTCAGATAAAGAATGAAATTAGAAAATATCATTCTGAGAAGTTTTCCGGCGAATCTACAAGAACAGTGAAAAAAAAAGTATATTAAACAAAGGTAGGGTATAGCTGGTAATGGCAATGTAGGTTACTTTACATCAATTCAGTATAAATATTTTCTTTTGAATTTTTCATGTAATATCTTTTATCCATTTGTTTAGTTTTCAAATTTTATTGTTCTTTAATAAGATTTCAAATTTCAAATATACGTATGATGAAATTAAAGTGGATTTTTTATCTCTCAAAACATACTTAGGGCATGTGGTATACATGGTGTTAAAGGGTGGTGTTATTGTGTCACGTGGACGATGAATGGATAACACCATTTGGTGTTATGATAGGGGTATACATGGTGTGGTGTGGTGTGTGAGGTTAGATTATTTTTTATTGGTTTAAACAAAAAAATAAAATAAAAAAGAATATGTGGAATGTTGTGATTGGAGCAAGCTATCTTCTTCCCTCCCTTTCACGTTGTTGAAAACTCTACACTAAAACACCAAACCACCCATCACGCACCCATCACGTGAAGATGGAAATGGGTTAACGGCGTGGTTTTTTGCCACATAGGCATCACGCAGGAGGTTCACGCGGGTATACCCGGTGGCCTTATATATAAGTTTAAGAGATTAATTTTAATAACTCAAACTATGATCTATTGACTGATAATAATCAAAATCATCAATTCAGTGGGGGTCTCAACTTTCATTTTAATGGTCTAGAGCAGTCCTCGTAGTATATTTTTTATACATTTACATTGATTTATGCCTTGTAATGTTAATTCTGAACAAAATGAGGAAATATAAAAGCAAAAACAAGAGCAAAGCAAGGTCAAATCAAGTGTAAAAACATGAAAGTTGGGACTGTTATTGGTCAAACTATTAGTTTGGATTATTATCGGTCAAAATATTACAGTTTAGATTATTAAGATCTAATGTGTCTTAATTATATATAAGGGGACACGGCCATTTGTAATGAACATGATAAGGGGATGTGATCACTATGATCATAACGATCTTACTCAACCCGATTTGTATGGGTCCGAAAAAATTAAATATTTAGTGTTTATTGTCGACTTAAAAATTTTCCGACCCCCATGAAAAAAAAATCCTGGATCCGCCATTGGTACTTAGTGATCAAATGATCAGGCAACTTTTTTGTTTTTGAGAGCTAGAAAAGTTACATGATCATACCAATACACTCAATACTCATTTATACAAGCAAATGAGGTTAAAATCGAAAATGGGCCTCAACGACTATAATACAGTTTCTAACGCCGAACACAAATTTTGGCTAACATAACGCCTGTGGGGGTGGTGAAGGGGCGTCATAAGGGCGCCATGTTAAGAAAATTGGGTACATGGCGCCACACTACGAATAGCCTTATAAAACAATGTCTACCGGTTTAATTAAGTTTATTATTAAAGAAATGGCCTGTTATAGTAATATATTGTATGAAAATATATTAATTACGCATATAGTCATTTGAAGATAAATAGGAATATGAAACTAGATTTTACCACCTTTGCGTTGCTGCGGGGATTGAAACCTCGATTACACAAACAGTTGCGTTTCTATAACACCAAGTAAAGAAAATGGAAATAAGAAAACACGTAATGGTCTAAACGCTTAAGATATAGAGTTTACGACTTAAAAACTATATTACACGACTTTACTTATCATACCACAAACTCTCTTGCTAAATTCGTTGAGATTGAAATAGAAAAATATATAAAATCTACGCTACACGACTATGCCAATACACCACCAACTCAGTTTTGTTGCTAAACAGACACCACTATACTTATTAAACCACAAAATTATATGTTATAGTTAGATAAAAAAAAACAACTGCCAATGACATCCAGCTCAACTGGTTAGAAGCATGTTGAGCAGTGATAGGAGACCTGGGGAAACCTAGGTTCGATCCTTGAGGTGACTAGGTTTTAACTTTAAATGTCGTCGTGCTTACGGGTGGATGAAAAACCGTATACGGATCGATTCTATGGATGAAACGGAAGTTTTGTCATTAATTCGTGTCGAATGATTACATGACCGAAGGAGTATACAAACGTTTAAGCTCCGGGGGAGGTTGGACAGAACCTCCCCTCTCAACACAGACACTGGACAAAAAAAACTTACACAGAAATACAAAGATAACACTATTTATACTAAACTTTCTGTCCGAACTGAGGTACCTCCGAACCTGGAGTTCGGACCACCTTAGGACACCCCCGAACTTGGAGTTCGGCTAAGGTTCGGACCCCAGATCTTGTCCACTCTCAAATCTGTCTGTTCGTCAATTCAAACAGTAACGACCACACAAGGTTCATGCACTAACAGTGGATGGGGCCAACTTTGTCAATGGGTCACCCCAGACGGGGTACCTGAGTAATTTCCATTTGTTGGTCATCAAAAAAATAAAAGGATAATAAACAATTCGATAAAAAATACCGTTTTATGTGTGCCACGTGACATCCACCTAGATCGCCACGTGGCGTAACAATATTAGATAAATAATTTATTCCTTACCAATTTAAAGAGTGTTTGGGATTGAGTTTCAAAATCACAAAAAGCCATAAAACCTAAAATTATTTGTTTTTGACTTTATAAACCTATAGTTACCAAACTAATCCTTAACTTTGTTTCATATAAGTAATTTATAAAAGAGTTTTAGTTTTGTCACTTTTTTTATTTATTTCTGAAATAACAAATTCGAAAGAAAGAGTACCCTAAAAATGAGGCTGGACCGTAAATGGGCGTCGTTGTTGGGCTTAGGAACTTCACATGGGGTGTTAGGGGTGTTCATTATTCGAATCCGGTTCGAATAATTCGAAATTCGACTCGATTCGAATTCGAATAAGATATTCGAATTCCTTATTCGATTTATTCGAATCGAATCCTAATTCGATTCGATTAATTAAGTCGAATTCGAATAAGATAAATATATATATATATATATATATATATATAGAGAGAGAGAGAGAGAGAGAGAGAGAGAGAGAGAAATGGTAAAATGGAAACCATTTTAAGTGGAAGAAACCAAGGAAATTCCTTTTGGACCATTGATCTTCTTCATCCTATGGCTCTCTTTTTTTCTACCATTATATCTTTATTTTTTTTACCAACTTATTTGTTTAACCCATTAGAAGGGTAGAATGGTAATGTTATCATTCTATTACTTTATTATTTTTAGAATTGTCAGACTCTCTCTCTACATCATATATCTGTACATTATTTACCATATCTATACATTATCTACCACATCCACCATACATTTGTAGATCTAGATCTCTTTTCAAAATTTTCATGGATTTTCATATATTTCAAATACAGTAGGGAGATCTGCATAACCTTCTCACCTCCTCCATACCCACATCCAACTATCACCATTCAAGATGAAGAACACTGAAGATCTGAATCGCCATCATGCTCCGCCCCGCTGCCTGTGCTCCGCCCCTCGTTTCAGATCTTAGACATCGTCCTTCAACACAACAGCGATACGCATCGTAACTTTCAGATCTGGGACTGTTTTTCTAGCAGTGGTGGCGGCTAGGGTTTCTTTTTATAAATGTAACTTTCACATTTTTTCCGGTCGTGAAGAAGAAGAAGGGAGGGGGAGGGTGTTTCCGGCGGAGGAAGATAACGGTCGTGGTGGTGGTTGGACCGTTGACGGTGACCGTCGTCCGACCAGATTGCATGACAAGGACTGTCGGATTTTATAAAATAGGAGTGGATCTTGTCTCGTAAACCAGATCTTGACAGAAAAGACTATCGAAACTCAGATCTACCGGAGTTGGAGTTTTTGTCTTGTGAAAGAAAGTGTAGATGGTGGGTTGAGAAGACAGTAAATGGAAAAAGCAAAGATAATGGTAAATATTAATTTGATATTTTTTTAATATGTTAATGCTATCTTGATGGTAAATATAAAATTTTGAATTGAGAAATGTAAAATGTCAGCTTGACATTAATGCTATCTTGATTTCTTTTCGTCTATCTATTATATCCTTTCCTAATATATTTTTTTAATTGATTTTACACTTATAAATATACTTATATTTTAAGAGATACATATTTATTTTATATAGTTACAAATTTCTAATATCAATATTTTAAGTTTGTTTTTATTTATATTTGAATATTGAAACAGTAGTGTTTGAAGTCTATAAATATTTAGAATTTTTGTTGTATATTATATTTATATAAATAATCATGTTATAGTTATATATGTAACTTGTTTGATCTTACATATGTAAACTATGTATTTATATATTTTCAATTCAATACAAGTCTTCATTTTTTATGTTACATATATAACTTGTTTGATATCACATATGTATAACGTTACATATGCTACAAGTTGTTACTGTTGCTTTGTATAGCTCAGATAAACTTGTTTCCAGATTTGTCCATATAACATGTATAACATTTAATATGTTACAAGTTGTTACATGTGTGACTCAAATTAACTTGATTTTTGATTTTGTCTATATTAAATGTGTAAAATTATATAAGTTATAAGTTGTTACATGCCTAGCTCAAATACACTTACTTCATGATGTTTATCTATATAACACATGTATTGTTACATATGTTATAAGTTGTTACATGCCTAGCTCAAATAAATTTGTCTCATGGTTTTTATCTATATAACACATGTAACGTTACATATGTCACAAACTGTTACATTCGAGCCTCAAATAAACTTGCTTCTCGATTTTGTTATATAACATGTGTAATGTTACATATGTTACAAGCTGTTACACACGTAGCTCAAATAAACTTGTTTCTTGTTTTTTGTATATATATAGCACATGTAACATTACATATATTACAAGTTGTTATATTCGAGGCTCAAATAAATTTGTTTTCTGATTTTTGTCTATATAACACATGTAACGTTATATATGTTGCAAACTGTTACATTCGAGCCTCAAATAAACTTGTTTCTCGATTTTGCTATATAACATGTGTAACTTTACATATGTTACGAGCTATTATACGTGTAGCTCAAATACAGTTGTTTTCTTGATTTTTGTATATATAAATATGTAACTTACACATGTTACAAGATGTTATATTCGAGGCTCAAATAAACTTGCTTCCTAATTTTGTCTATATAATATGTGTAACGGTACATATGTAACAAGTTGTTACATGATAAACTTGTTTCTCGATTTTGCTATATAACATGTGTAACTTTACATATGTTACGAGCTATTATACGTGTAGCTCAAATAAACTTGTTTTCTTGATTTTTGTATATATAAAACATGTAACTTACATATGTTACAAGATGTTACATTCGAGGCTCAAATAAACTTGGTTCTTAATTTTGTCTAATATAATATGTGTAACGATACATATGAAACAAGTTGTTACATGCGTAGCTCAAATAAACTTGTTTTCTGATTTTTGTATATAACTTATGTAACGTTTAGATATGTTACAAGTTGTTACATGCGTAACTTAAATAAACTTGTTTTCTGATTTTTTGTCTATATAACACATGTAACGTTACATATGTTACAAACTGTTAAATTCGAGCGTCAAATAAACTTGCTTCTCTATTTTGCTATATAATATTTGTAATGTTACATATGTTAAGAGTTGTTACATGTATTACAAGTTGTTATATGCATAGCTTAAATAAACTTGTTTCTTGATTTTCGTCAATATAACATGTGTAACATTTTACATATATGAACTCATGAATTTATTTTTCTTCGTAGGTGGATGAATTTTTGCACCAAAGATGAAAATGATTACCAAGAATGGAACCGTAAATAGCTTTTATATGTTTTTTGTTAGGTTGTTATATTTTTTAGAATTTTAGTTCGTATGCAACATTTTTGTTACATTTAGTGTTGATTGTAATGTTACCTTATAAATTAATGAAATATAATTTGTTAATTTCATGTTTACACCAAACAAAAAAATTACGTATGTAAGAGAGAGAGTTAAAAAAAGTAAGAGAGAGAATCAAAAAAGTAAGAGAGAGAATAATAATTGTAGGGATCATGTCATGTCAGAATCTTTTATGTTGTAAGACAAAAAATGGTAAAAAGACTACTATACCCTCATTTGCTATAAGACAAAAAATATAGAAATTGATGATGTGGCTTTATTGTGAGCCACATGATGGACATTCTTTGGTTTCTCCCACCTAAAGGGGTTTCCAAAATAACCTTCCCCTATATATATATATATATATATATATATATATATATATATATATATATATATATAGGGTTAGGTTCAAATGAGAACTTTTTCTTTTGAGAACTTTTGAGAACTAAATCTTAACCACAACTTTCAAGGGGGGACCACTACAATTCATTGGGGGGGGGGGGGGGATACATGTAAATAAACTTGTGGCTCAAATTAGTTTTTTTTAGTTCTCAAATCAAATTGTTTCTCAAATGATCCTCTCCCTATATATATATAAATATTTTAGTATTCTTGGACTCACCATTTAACATAAGCCATCAAAATCAAAATACAAAGTATATCATGACTTTGCTAGTCACTAGTCAGCAGTCATTGTTCTTGGGTGTTTAGCTGTTCGCTTAGCTTATTTTTGGCTTATTTAGAGCTGTCGTTTGCTTGACTTTGGCTTGTTGTTTTGGTTTTTTGTTTTCTTGTACATTGATACTTGTTTTGTCGTTAATTCTATTATCGCCTCAGATTTGTTTGGGACAATATGTTTGGAACTATTTTAAAGTTAGTATTGGATAGTTATAAAAAAGTTATTGAAAATTTAATATTGTGAAACTAAAGATTTCTTTTATTCGAATTTATTCGAATAAATTCGAATTCGATTCGAATTCGACTAAGATTATTCGATTCGCATTCGACTGGTTTTAATCGAATTCGAATCGAATTCGAATTTGGTTTTAGAAGTTTAAAATTCGAATAATTCGAATAAATCGAATTCGATTCGATGAACACCCCTATGGGGTGTTGTCTAAAACAACTTCATAGTTTCTTTCATGATGATCAACATTTCTTGAAACCTCATTTATAATTGTCTCTTTGATCTACATTAAGAAAAAGTTTTTATTTTCTTGTTAGTTCTAAAAATACTTAATTGAAGTATTTATAAAGGACATATATTATTGCTTGGAGGGTCTTTTTAGATTGGGTGGAGTCAATTGGATTTGGAAGCGTTGAATCATTTGTTTGGAGATTGTCTGCTTGCGGTTAGAACTTAGAACTTGGAACGTTATTGCTAGATGGATTGATATAGGTCTCCATAGCTCTAAAAGGCCTTGTGATTTGCTTGGTTGGATAAATGCCTTGTCGGTTTCTAAACCAAGAAAGTTGATCATCGAAGCTATTTTGACAGGTTGATGGGTTCTTTAAAGGTACAGAAATGACTTGCTATTCAAGAAGATATATTGTAAATTGTTCGTTTTTATGGTTTGTGAGTAGATATAATAAGACTATTTATTACTTTGTAAGTTTTTGTTATTTTTAAGTCTAGTTTTTTCTAATCTGTTTCATCTCTATATCATTAATTAAGCCTTAAAAAAGTAATAATGAAATTGTAGAAAGGAAACATGATGGATATATACAACGAGTTGGTGACCCGCCCGCACGTTGCGGCGGGCCACCCTTTAGTTAACAGTAAATGCGAAGCCAAGAGACGAAGTAAAAAATGATGTATGAAGAAGCAATACATGCTTAAACATTAATTTATGATAAGCAGCCTAAGCATCCCCATGAGATCGGCCACCTGCTTATGATGAGTGCTAAAAGTTAATTGTTGATGCGAATAATAAATTGATAATAAATCTTAATGTGAACATCTGACAAACTTTAAAGATCACAGAATGCATTTAACAATAGTCACACAAATGCTTTTAAAGAAAAGAAAGAATTAAATACGTGAGAGCAATTCTACACTTGAGACCTGAATTTCCTGAATTACCATATTTGGTCATCTCAATCTGCAGAGAATAAAGTAGAAGCAACATTAAATGTTAACTTAGTGAGCAAAAACCAAAAACGAAGGAGGAAAATTTTCAATTTGCGGAACAAAAAGAAACATATCTTGTGCATATTCATTGTATATGGAATAAGAATTATAAGAGTGTATTGTCAGTTAATATGTTTGTGTTTTTTTTTGTTTGTTTTTTTATTTCATACCTGGCGAACCTTGTGCATGTTTTTTCCGCCTTCTTCCGCAGATGTGCTAGACGGTGGGAGTAGTAATAGGGTGAACTTGATTTCCTTCCTTTTCATTGTAACTTTGTTCCAAAACACTTTGCACGACAGCGGATGCTTTGTTCCTGAGTTGGAGTGTGAATTGCTTTTGAACTCCTAACCAAAAGGATGGGATGGGATCTCTTTGGGGTTGTTAAACCGTTTATATTCACCATGTCATTGCAGCTTACACCGAGTACATCTTTCATTGAATCATTAAAAAGCACCATTGACGTGTTATCCATGATAAACGCATTTACACGGTAGCTGCATATGGATATTTGGTTTAGAAAATAGTAACTTTTTGTTTATTAATGCTAGAAATAAAATACTTATTTGCATTTTGAATATGTATGAATGCAGAACTGTATGTATGATGTAAATTTGGTTTAAGAACCCTTATTTCAATTCAATATATTCATAGTTTTGGCATGTTCCCAACTACATATTTGTTAACTTTTAATCCACTTTTGAGTTGCTGATACAAATGGCAAAAATGATACACAAAATGTACAACCTAACTGTGATATGTCCTCTAGAAAGGTTATTTTAGAAAAATTGACTTTATGACTTGAAGAGTGACAGTTCCAACAAAAATGATAGGTAATAAGTAATTTCTAATAGTTTAGAATACATTTCAAAGAGCCTAAAAGAATGATTTAAGGCCCTGTTCATTTAAAAAGCCCCAAAGTCAATGTACCAGTATGAAATTCATTTAAAAAAAGCCCTAAAAATCAGTCGAATACTTCTTCAACTGATAGCAGCCTAGCAACACCGGTCAGATTTCAGGTAATGCTATACTACTGCTGATACGGATTATTAAAAACTGATCAGGGACAGGTCCAAAATGATAGGCTGCTACCATACAAACGGATGCATTCGACTTTCTACCCTAAACTTTAGACGATAAGACTGAAAGACTAAGAAAACTAAAGAGGTAGAATAAAGACACTAAAGAAACAGAAAGCCAAGCCTAAAGGAACTTACAGTGTAACCCACTGCAAGCCACCACTTCCAGCAAGCTGTAATAAACCAAAAAAAACAATGAGTTTATGATAAGTACTGTTGACATGTTATCCAAGCTTACCTGTTTAACCCATTACATACATCATCCAATGACAAACAGTTATGACATGTGTACGATGCTGTCTATATCAGAGAACATGTTATGACATGTGTACGTTACTGTCTATATCAGAGAACATGTTTACGCTGCTGTCTATATCAGAGAACAATCATGATAATGATGTTAGGCTTTGTCAAAACTCATTTGATTGAGAGCTGACCATGATAAACAATATTAAGATATGACCTTAGTATTGAGCCAATAGTCAAAACAGTTTTGAGAATGTAAATTCAAAATAAATATGACCATGATAATTGTATGAAACTTTAGGACTTTATTACCAAACATATATGCAATTTTAAAACAGGCTAACTTTAAACAGCAAAAACCAATTTTGAATGGCAGTATCCAACTTGGAATAGCAAAAACCCACATACTTGTATTTGTTGCATCCTTGTTTCGTATTGACATATCCACAACAACATATTTATCAACTTTTAAATCCACCTTGAACTGCAGAAGCTTAAATACCAAAATCTAACCGTAACACGCCTCTAAAAAGGTTATTTTAGAAAATTGACCTCATCACTTGAAGACTTGACAGTTCAAAAAAAATGACAGGTAATAAGTAACTTCTAACAGTTTAGAACCCATTTCAAAGAACCTAAAAGAATGATTGAAGACCTTGTTCATTTGAAAAGACCCTAAAGTCAATGTACCAGTTTGAAATTCATTTAAAAAAGACTTAAAAAATCAGTCAAATACTTGTTCAACTTCCTAAACAGAAAATCAAATCTGTAACTGTTAAAAAACGATTAAAAGACTATTGAAAACTGCTATAGTTTAAATATGCAAAAATTTCCCTCTTATTTCTCATTCCAACAGCAACCAAAAAGAAATATGGAAAACTAAACCGAAAACCTGACCACACAGTAGACATAACAACTCCGGTCCGTACCTGTGAAAAAATAGATATCAATCTAATCTGATAAAAGCCATATTTAAACAATAACAACATAAAGGCGACCAAAATCACATTTATAACTTAAAATTTCTGATCTTGACCTAAAACGAACAATTAGAAATCGGAAATGAGTAGGCGTTGTAAGAAAGGGAAAATTCCAAATCCAACAGCACTAAAGTAAAATACAAACAAAAAACGACACATGCATCATGAATCTAATTATTCGAAGACCAATGTAAAAGAAACATAACGAAATCAGATAGCTACAGACCACTAACAATAATGAAGCAGAGGCGATAAGCATAGAAAATCGAAAAGGAACATACCTGGAGTATACGACGGCAAGAACAAACCCAATCGCAAGTACTGCAATAAAAAAAACAGATGTGAAGGAATGTCAGACGAAATCAAATGCATTAAGTAAATTCAAGAAAAGTATAAAACTTTGTCAGTCGAAATGAGTAGAACAAAAACGCAGACAAAAGAAAAGTGAAAAGCAAAAACTAAAGGCGTCAAATATGAGAAAGAAGAGTCGAGCAGGTGTCAATTGTACAAATCAACGTGTATTGGGTGTACTTTATCGAACAAACGAAACCTTAAATGAAAAGAAGTTGGACTTCACCATCGATCAACGTAGCAAAAAAACTTCATTCGAATGGCGTTCAAAATTCCAGCAACCACAAAAGAAATGTTCTATGCAGACCGCCATCACCTTCCATCTTAAACCTTCTGATTACACACAAACATGAAACCCCTCTTATTAGAAGAGTAAAAAAACCATGAAATACCTCATATAAGAAAATTTAAAACATGTCACAACGACTAAATGAAATAGAAATCAAGAAAATTTAATCAAATATGCATCCTTAGAAAAGGATCTGATGGATACCTGCATAAATAAAATTTTCTTCAAATAACTATGGTACAGATATCGTAAAATTGAAAAATTTCAGTAAACATTAGAAACACTAAATCAATCAGTACATAAGAACAGTAGCAAATCAGGTACACATGAAAGATTTACGATTAATTATACCTCTTTGTGAAAGCATCCAATCCACGCCTGCAACAACAAAACTGCGATCAAATAAGAACATCAAAGCTCAACTAAAACTCAATACAACAACTAATTAAGACATGCAAGACCAGAGAGAAACAAAATTGAAGAAAAACCCACAGAAATTGAAGGTTGCGAGTTGAAAGAAAGCACAATTCATACGGAAAACAACATCTATACAAAAACAGCCTGTAATCGTAAGCGCAAACTAACCTAATGAAATGAGGAATATCCAATTCGAGAAGAAAGATCCAGAATGTGAAAAACGGAAATACAGGAGGAAGACGAAATAAATAGAACGAACTAAAGAGCAATTAAAACCGACAAAGCAGAATGAAGCAGGATGCGAAGGAAGAAGGAAGGCCAGAGAGATATTCAAAGTGACGGAATCCAGATTTTTCAACCATTTTGTGAAGAGGCCGTCGATCCTCTCTTCTGTCTATGTATCTGCAGAGTATAAGAGAAAGAGAAAGAGAAAGAATGGGGGAAGAGTATTGAAGTGACAAACATGTGTAGAAAAAAGAAATGTGATGTAAAGTTCTTACAGATGGGCAGATCGGAGACGGTCAGGTCGGAGATGGGCAGATCGGAGACGCCGAGAGAGAAGACCGATCGCTCGGTGGTCATGAAAGAGAAAGCATCTGTGATTTATGTGAACAATTTGAATAAGAAAGAGATTACCCACAGAAAATGAAAATGGTATAGCAAATGGTTTTAATGTCAAGGACTATAATTGCTAATAAAATCAAAATGCTGTGATCAATTTGACTGAGTTGTAACCTTTATTTTGGTTTTTAATATAAACCATAGTTCCGTTTTAAAGATAACTATTAATCTTCACATTTACCTTGTATTATATATAAATTGCATTGGAGGGACAAGTAGTATCACTTTCCAATATTTGCTTTTTGGCTTTTCTATTTTTCATGAATACTAGTTTTATTCCTACTACTTTATGATAGATCATGGCCTAATCATACCTACATCAATCTCTAAAGTAAGAGCATACATATATTTTTTTAAAAGTTAGTATTTAATTTTAAATTCTTACGTGTATGTATACAGATTACCAAGATTTTTTTTTAAATTTCTAGTAGAAAAATAGTAAAATCATGCATATGTATCAAAACGACACTTTATCATTCCAAAAACTCAATTACCAAACTTATATCCAAAATTTAAAAGTTTTGAAAGCTTCACATGTAAATGATAGAGTATCAATTAGGGATGAGCTTTTCATATCGAGTATCGGTATTGTATTGGTTCCCTATCGGTATCAATACTGAACTGGTTCTGACCGAACCTAAATGGTATCGGTATTTGATTTTTCTAATTTTGAAACCGGTATTGGTAGCGGTAAAAATTGGTATTTCTCGAATGGGTACCGGAATATATATTTGTAATTCTTAGGCTACTTTATATACTTATATATATGTAACATATTGTATGTTACTAGTTACCATATGGTGATAGATTACTTATCACTTAAATGAATTTAAAACTCAAAGCTCTTTAAGTTAAAGTTTCTTTTAAATCTCAATTTCTTTCGACAATTTAAATTCCAATTTATTTTTCTTTAAATTCAAATTTCTCTAACAATTTCATAAAAAAATATATATATATATCCATGCATCAAAGACACTTTTATTATTTTATATAAAACAAATAGAATTGTATATACACCATAAAATGTGTGTACTTGAGGATTAATTGATCCGGCGACATATGAATCTTAAAGATTTATAATCCAATCCAACTTATGAGCCGTATAAAAGGTTGTTCTTTCTCATTACCTTGTATTTATTTGAAGAATGCATCATGTACATGTACTATATATTAAATTCATAATGATATAAACATATAATTGTACTATGTATGCTTTTAAGAAAAGAAAAAAGAAGAAAACCTGTACTAAAGTGGTACTTTACCGAACCAGTAAATTCGATATAGGATTCGGTACCCACTTTTCTTTAAATCCGGTACCGGTACTAACCGGGACGGCACCGGTACCGTACCAATCTCTATCCCTACAATGCTTCATTTATCATAATCAACATATATTAAACAAATAGTTTGTGTTTTTAGTAACAGTATGTGGTGTCGGTACCCACTTTTCTTTAAATCCGGTACCGGTACTAACCGGGACGGTATCCGTACCATACCGATCTCATCCCTACAATGCTTCATTTATTATAATCAGCATATATCAAACAAATAGTTTGTGTTTTTAGTAACAGTATGTGGTGTCGTATCATTTGGCCGGTCATATGGCGATATATGGTGTTGTCGCGTGATAATAATAAATGATATGTTTTTATTGTTTCTTATCCAATCATTACAAATGTAATACATGATTTGCTCGTCTAATAAATACATAGTTGTGTGACTTTAGAAAATGAGTTGGTGGTGTAATAAGGACCGTCTTGGTAACCTAGATTTTCTTTATTTCAGATGCCAGTGAATTTAACAGAAGAGTTGATGAAATAATATATAGAAGTGCTTTGTCTACCCATATTATCTGAACACGACAAGGTATGGGTTGTGAAATCTAGGTTCAATATAATTTAAACTAAAAAAGAAAGTTAGACACCATTATACATAGTTAAATGAAAATCCGTAATAAAAAAATTATCATAGACTTTTTAGTTGTGTGACACACCACTTGACCATCACAATCTTGATATCTTCTTAAAAAAATTAATAGAAAATTTTCGAACTTTCAACTATTATCTTTGAACGCGTATTTAACTTCTTACTAATTACAATTAGTTACAATTGGTTAACCGTCGTGGGTTCGCTCAAATGGTACATAGTGTTGGTGTGGGTTTGTGTCCCAATAAACAAAAAAGTGATAATACGAAACCGTGTCTAGATATGATTTCAACCGAAATTTATGAAACAATGAATAGTACAAAATTATTCCAAATCTTTTTTTATAATAAAAACCTCCTTTTTATAATAAATCTCTCTATATATATGTATGTTGTTTGACAACATTTATCACAGATAATATTATTTTTTCCTGCACCATTTCAGGAATCTTGTAAGGTGACTGGACAAAGAATCCAATGCTAACCCCATACGTGCATATGTTTTCTTTTCATTTCAAAAAACCCCAATTATTTATTTATTTAAATCCAAAAACAACAGATTCTGAACAAATCAAGCATTTTTTAACCCCTATATACTTCAATCATAAAAAAATTTAATTACTGTAATGGGGATATGTTTTAGCATGGTTTCTGCATAGCATCACGTGTTAATTTGAACTTGAAGCTACAACAAGAATATATATATATATATATGGATGGATCATTAGGGGCTCAAAAGCTTTCTTCCTTTTGGATTCATACAGCAGTAACAAAAGAAACAAGAAAAAAGTAATTAATTAATTAATTAAGAACCCTAAAATATGATTTATTAATCTCATCTATGATATAATTCATTACTTTTCATGCCATGATCACCATGGCTATGTGATGAGGGAGCTTCCAGACCCAAGAAATCTCTCGTCATTCCCTCATTACCCCTCACTCCACCACCAATATTACCACCACTCTTATGCTGCATCATCATCATCCTCCTCAAATGCTCCTCATCATCTTCTTCTTCTCTCTTTGTATCCAAGATTTGACTAAACGCATCCTCAAAAGTTGACACGTCAGCAAAACTATCTTGACTCATCATCATAGTCATCATGGTCATGTTCACGGGATGAATAAAAGATGATGATGATGATGGATGATGGGGTATGGCGGGTAGGGGTAGGGTTAGGGGTGGGGGTAGGGGTGAGGGTGAGGGTCCACCTGCACCTGCACATGCACCATCTTGTTCAAGCAGACCACCGCTTGAAGCACTTGTACCACAAGTGTTGTTACCAGCAGCTGCAGGAGGGTTAGCAGACACGTGAGCTGTGAATTGGTGGTGGTGGGCCCCGAAAGAAGTTGTACAGGGTGCTGTTTGACTTGTACCCCTGCTGCTTAGATGAGTTGTACCCATCTGAGCTGCTTTTTGCAGCAATGCAGTAGCTGACATGTATGCCGATGGTGCTGCTGGATGGTAGGCTATCAGTGTGGGCCCACCGCCACCATGACTTGTACTGCTAGGGCTAGGGCTACAATCTTGATCTTGGGTTTGGGTTTGGGTTTGGGTTTGGGTTTGGGTTTGGAGCCAGGATGGAAATGGGTTTTCTTCCTTTTTCAAGAAAGAAGAAGTATGGATCATCGGGTCAAGAAGCTGACTGAAATGGGTGGGTATTTGAACCGGAATAAGTGTCGGGTTTATTCCGGTGATTGCTCGTGCACTCTCTTCGGCTAGTGCATCACAGAAAGCTCTGTGGGTGATGAAACTATCTCTCCTGCACATTTTCAAGAATAAACAATTTGAAGGAATAATAGTGAAACAACAACACTCCAAACACAAAAAAACAAAAAAACTTTCCTCAAAGGAGAAAAAACCCATCTCCCTACATGTTCTTGATCCGAAAACACACAGACAACCACAAAGCAAATATGACTAATTTATTGAAAATATGTACTTTTCATCAGCTGTAGAATCAAAATTGTCAATAAATATGAAAAGAGACTTCATTTAATATTGGGTTTATCAAGGCTCTTTAACATTTACTCATAATGTGTTCAAAACTTTGACTCATTAGGGTTATTTAATGTTTGAATCACGGGTCAACATAGTTTTACAACATCTATAAACATTCGTTGCCAAAACCTCGGTTCAAAGGTTGAAAGAACACGTTTGAGGTTGCATCAAATGACCATAATCAATTTCTTAATCGGCTCTTTGAGGTTAAATTGAACGGTTGTTTGTATGATGAACTTGTGTCATAATCGCGTTTACACGTAGGATTTACGTCAAAGCCCCTATTTTTAAACTATGTTTCTATTCAAACGGCCTTTTAGTTTATGTAAAGTGAAACTAGCAGGTAGATACTGTGAAATTTAATTGGTTTGTGAGTTGTGAGTTTGTGAGTGTAGGGTTAGCATGAATTAATTAATGGTGGTAATAAATGAAGGAATTTTGACCTTGAAAAAAGGGTGCCGCAGTCGCATTTGTACTCTCTGGTGCCACAAGTTTTGGAATGAGCTTTCCAATCGGATTGAACTGCGTATCTCTTTGAACATTTATCACATTTCCACTTTTTTTCACCATGCTTTCTGCAAAAGTGTTTCTTGATTCCTGTTAGATCCCCTAGAGCCCTAGATGGCTCATGGTGCACACAGTTCACTTCTGGACACACATACACTTTCTTCCTCACCACTTCATTCTTGTTCCTCTGTTTCAACTTCCATGGCAGATTGTGCCCTCTTCTGTGCAGTTGCAGGTTTTGATCTCTCTGAAACCCTTTGTTACACATCTCACACACAAATCTATTTGTCGCCATTAGTGTCTTCGGTGATAAAGATATCACTTCTGCTTCCGGATCTACATTTTTATATATTTATCAATTATAAACACATGACACATATAATTCCACTACTAAATCTACACCACTACTAATTATTAGTGACTTAAACCCTTAAGAATGACATCGAACAAATGGTATCCCCGATGATATTCATATATAGTAGTGTCTATTGAGGCTGAGGATTTAAGTCGATAGTTATGTAAATTTAAAAGTAGGACAGATAGTAGTTATGTCAACTTAAAAGTAGAACAAATAGTAACAGTAGTTCAGGAAAGAAAAAATAAACATGTTTTTCACAGAGAAATAATGAGAAAATAGTTGAAAAACCATTATTATCTTTAATTGTGAAAATCCCAAGAAACAAGAGATAAAGTTAAGATTTCAGCGATTTTGAACCTGGGTTGCCTGGAAGACTTCTTTTTTTCTTGATGAGTGGTTGACTTTGACTTGGAGGGGGGTGTGCAAAGTAGGGTTGATGATTTGGGTGATAATTGCTTCCATTTTCTTGACCTAAACTCTCAGAGCAAGAATGAACAGCAGTTGCATGAAGATCAGATGCAGAACTCAAATTATCTTCAAAAATCACATCCTGCTGTTTCATCATCTTCTTCTCTCTCTCTCTAGGTGTCACTGTGTGTGTGTGTGTAGTAGAGAAGTTGTATCTATAGAAATGATATAAGGGTATTATGTTGCATAAGCATAAAAAAGTCAAGATGTAGAAGACAAAAGAAGAATTAAACTTGGAAAGAAGCTAAAGAAAAAACAAATTAAGGTTTTTGTATAAACCCTAGTTTACTTGTTGAAATTTCAACTGTTTTCCATGATTTGTGGTCTAATATGGCATCAAGCAAAAAGACAAGGTTTAGATTTATGGAAGAAGCTGAAACAGTCCCTCTAAACACTGTATGATCAGCTGTTGTTTCATCAATCTCACACACATGCAAACACACACTGGTGTGTGTTCTTGATTCTTGGTGGAGAGAGAGAGAGAAAGAGAGATGTGTGTGATGGAAAAAGATGTAATGGGAATGAAGCTAAAAAGATGAGAAAGTGGGGCTAGGGTTGATGTCTGACTTAGAGTCCTGCTTGCTGTCTATCTTTTTATCACCTTTTTTTTTCTCTTTCTTTTTGCATATTACTGTAGTAATTATCTCCTTTTAACAATGAAAGTTTCAAACATCTTATTGTTAATACCTTTTGTATATTCCAGTACTCTTTATTTCCTTCCTAATAAAACAAGGTGTTAATAGATTTGTAGTAAATGAAATCATACCATATGATATTATTATGTATAGTGAGATTAAATAATAATATAACTTTAAAAATAAGATTAAATGAATTTGTTTATTTGCCGTTCTAATAAAACAAGGTTTTAACTTTATGAAAAAGTGTAAAACCAAAAAAAAACTTCTATTGGTTTAATCTATGAAGGTAATAGTTTTAAGTTTTTAACTATTTCATTCTTCATTTATAATCTCTATCTTCAAATTTTGAACAAATTACTTAAGAATCTATTTCAATCCATTCCTCATCCCTATACACATCTCTATATATTTAAGGAAAAACCAAACTCATTCTTCAAATTAAATATTACACTATTAATTCTCTATATATATTATTTATATTTTATGTGAGTGGTAAAAATGGAAAGAATAGTAAAAAATGGAATAAATAAATAGTATTTCATTGAATAGATATAGATATGAAAAATGAGATGTGGGAGATTTTTAAAAAATTATAAATATAAAGAGTGTTTTTAGTTAAATTAGATAGATAAGGATGAAGAACTATGTGTGCTCTTCCACAAGCACCTCATTATTTTCACATCCCATTTATTTTATGTTTTTATCAAATATATTAATTCTTTTTATATATATAATAATATAATTAATGAAAAAAATAAAAAAAAATAAAAATTTAATAAAATATAAAATTATTAAATAGTTAATGAATTAAATAAAAGAGTAACTTAAGGAAATCGTCCCTGTGTTTTGTCCAGATTTCACATTTCGTCCTTTGGTTTCAAAATTACAGCCATGGTCCAAAGGTTTGCGTTTTTGTAACATCTAGTCCCTGATGCTAACTGTCGTTAGATTTTCTTGCTAAGTCGGTGTAAAATGATAATTATACCCATACACTTTTACTTTAAATTTTTTCAGAGGCAGCAAGGATGACGACGACTACGACAGTGGTGGTGGTAGCGACGACGGTGACAGAGCGGTGGTAGACATTTTCTATTTTTATTTATTTAAATAAAAGGATAGGGGTATAATGGTTATTTTACATTGACTTACAGGAAAATTTTAGCTACAGTTATCGTCAGGGACTAAAGGTGTTACAAAAGTACAAACCTTCGAACCATTGCCGTAATTTTCAAGCCAAGGAACGAAATGTGAAATTTGAGCAAACCATAATTAAGGACGATTCTCGTAATTTACTATAAATAAAACTTGCATTACATTTAAAATAAAAGGTACATAAATTAAAACTAAAAATAGAAGACAATACTAGAATAAAACTTAAAAACAACAATCTTAAATTAGTGTAGCATGTTAGCGCAGACATGTTCTACGAGATTGTTTCGTAGTGTGTGGTGAGTCTCTTGGCTACGTAAGTACCTGAATCTTAAAATTTGTGCTTGAAATTGTTTGGGTTCTCCATTGTTGTAAGTCGATCAGTTAGGACTCTGGTCTTCACGGCACCAATTACTATGTAATCACCATCTACAATCATATTATGTAGTATAATAATATATGTCCTCATTATATCAACCATTATCGGTAAGGTAAAAGTTCTTGACGGAACTCGTATCATACTCCATATAGAATGAAGCACACCAAATGCTCTCTCCATGTAACACCTGTGTCCGACCCAATTACAAAACCCGACCCGAAGAATTTATCCAAAATATACAATTAAATTATGTTCGGGATACTCAATAATCATTTTTGAAAACAAAATAATAAATTTACAAGGTTTTAGGTTAAATGATTCAATTAAAACGAAAATAAACCGATTTTTGGTTTCTACGCGATTTCGGTATTCGATTTATCGTTTACCGGGAATCTCAGGGTTTTTATCTCAAAATATATAATTTTAAATGTTCTACAATCATTTTATAACATTAAAAACCAATTGGTTATATTTTAGATCAATTTTATTAATTATTTCACAAATAAATGAATTTATCGTCTTTCGTACAAATCCGTTAATAACCGGGAATCACGTAAATTTCAAAAATCATATTTTAATGTTCCTTGGTGTTTTATAAGGTCAATATAAGTCACTCGTAAATTTTTAGAGGTTAACGAATTAAAACGAGCACGAACGGTTAAAAATAAAATAAATATATATATAAATTATATATTTTATACCTCGTTAAACGTATCCCGAGCCTTATAAATCTTAAAGAAGTATTATAATATCATGTTAAGTCTAAAACATTGGTTATATCGAAGGATACAAAGCTAAAACACATAAAACCAAAGTTCAGGGGCTAAACTGTTAAAATAAAGTGCAGGGACTAAACCTGCCAATTGCCAATAGTTGGCAGGCGTATCGCGCCGCCCTCCCTCCACTTCTGCGCGATACGCGAGCCACAGCTGACGCAGATTTGGACACGGCTCCAACGTGCAGCCTAAGTTTGATCGATCTTGCTGGCCTTAACGTGTCAAAATCGAAGATTAGTCACCATAGGCACGTAGCAAACCCTCCTGCGCCTCTAATAGCTATAAATAGCGGACCAAAGTCGTTCAATTCACTCACCAATTCACGAATTTACCACTTAAAACCCCTAAAACGCATCAGCAAGTTCATCCTCCAAATTCGTCCAAACCAGAAGGAGTTAAGAGCTAAAATTCTGCAGTCCCTCGTTATTAGGTATGATCTACAATAACCTATCTCAGTTTTTGCAAATTCAATCTCTAAGTATGATATTTATAAATGCATAAAATCTAGGGTTCTTGAGCTTGTTCTGTCAAAATCGGGTGATCGGGTGGGAATTAGGGTCTGAATTTTTATAGGTAATCTTAAAATAATGTATATTAAGAAAGCCCTAAGTTAATTTCAAGTTTTGAGAAGGTTTGGTATTTTATATAAAATTAATGCCGAAATTAGGGTTTTCGGGTCGTTGTTCTGCCCAAATTAAATAAACGATGTTAAATTAGGGATTACTATTTTGAGGAATATTATAATATATCATAATGAATAAAGCCCTAAGTTTTTACAATTTTATAAATTGTTTTGATATTTATTTAATAAATACATCAAAATTAGAGTTTTTATGACGTTGTTTTGCAAAAACCCAACAAACAAGTTAATTTTTGGGTTAATCTTTTAAGATATGTTATAAAATAATATTCTAAGTAAAATCACTAATTTCATTTAATTTTATAAAATATTTTACTATTTATTTGATAATTATTTCAAAATTAGGGTTTTGAATATGATTATTAAATATCAAATAAACCAGAAAGTATTGAGACTTGACTTTTGGTATTAGAACATATTTATACATATAATAAGTGTATATGAGCTCAAAAATGATAAATGAATTAATTATTAAATAAATTACCAATAAAAGGGTAAAATGGTCTTTTATCACACAAAAACCTAAACTCCTTTAATTCCTCATTCATCATGCGTTCCTATATTCATTTAGCATGTTCGTTTCATTAGGATAATCTTCAGCTTGTTATCTCTCGCAATTTGTTCCATCTCTCGTTTCCAATTAACTCGTCAGGTGAGTAATTCTAAACCCCCTTTTTAAATACTGGTATGTGATGCAATATTCAATTCTTATTATCAATAGTAGGGTGATTCCTCTAACTGGTAATCTGAATTGTGAGTAATCTCTGCCTCTTTTCTCATTTTTCACTTCGGGGTGTAACATGTATCTTATATCGAAAAGCTTTCCAATGGTTCTCAATTGCAAATGCGTATGTGCTCTGTGAATGAATTATGTGTTATATAATGTGTGGTAGGAATTGCCAATAGGTGGATTTCAAGGGATTTCAACAGGTTTTCAATAGGTTTTCTATTTGCCAATTATACTGATATGTTATGTTTCCCATTATTCTGACATATGACACTTCGCATGTTTTTCAGTAAAAATATATATATACTTAAACCAGGATTGCTCACCAACTACTTTTGTAGTTGACACTTGATTTTATACATGTTGCAGGAACCGATACATGAGCTATGTTGTGATCACGCTAGGATTGCTGGACCAAGATTAAAGACTTTAAATCAGTTAATATGTATTTTGTATGTTTAACTTTATTGTACAATATCTTTGGATGATTAATGAAAAAGGGCATGTTTAAGTATTACAACTTGATTTAGTTGTCATGTGCATCTGGACAATCATCGCGCCCCGACATCTTCCGCCGTCGGTTGGGGTGTGACACTCCACATCCTTTTTTTCAGTTTCTTCGCGTCTTTTGTAGTACTTCATTTTCTCATTATTATCAAGGATATATGTGAAATTCTTCATAAGTGTTGCCCATTCAAGATAAATACTAACTGCATGATCGTATAATTTTGTGTACACATTCCCACTCACTTCAAATGTACATTTGGGAGCATTCCCATTAAAGACTTGATTAAATAGGAGGGAATAATTAAGTATATTGATATCATTGTTTGAACCTGCAACTCTAAAGAATGTGATGCAACTGTCTCTAGCATAATGGTTGGATATCCATGATCAGCACGAGTGTATTCACCTCTCTGCGGTTGGACAATTTTTTCAACTCTAATGCATAGAGTCAATGCTACGTACCAAGCATTCTGGGGATACCGTGCATTGTTGAATGCTCTTCTAGTAGCCCATGAATCACTTTGGGTTGGTTTTCTATGATATTGCTCTTTATAAACCTTTATAACAGACCTGAAAAACTTGTGTAGACATTTGAGGGTGGTACTTTCACCAATACGTATGTATTTCATCGCATTGGTCAGCTAAAGTGTCATAAGCCAATTGACGAATGACACTTATGCATTCCTGTCTTAGTGAAAGACCCTTTCTACCAACTGCATCATATCTTTGTGTAAAATAGTTGTAGTTTTCGTTTTTACCTGGTGGGAAATACCTTTCATAATGCGATTAAACATTTTCATGTTCATCATGTACTGTCATCTAAGGTTGTGTTTGGCGCGCCATAAGCTAGCTTATCAGCTAGCTTTTTGACGTTACCAAACGAAGTTTTTTTTTAATAAGCTAGCTTTTTATAAAAAGCCCCGTTTTGTAACGTCAAAAAGCTAGCTTATAAGCTAGCTTTTGAAAAGCTAGTTGGAGTAGCGTTTCAACTAGCTTTTATAATATTTCAAGTTTTACACTTCCCTAACTTATAAATAAATATCTTTATTTATATTTATGACATGTATTTTTATGTCATTTTATATTTTTCAGAGTAAATTACATATTTTGTCCTTTAACTTTACCCGTTTTGCAACTTTTGTCCTTTATCTTTTTTTGTTACACTCCTTGTCCTTTAACTTTTTTATTCTTTCACCTTTTGTCCTTTTTAACGGATTTCTTTAAAATCCACCGTTAAGTCAAGGGTATTTTTGTCTTTTTACTTTTTAGGGTAGAAAACATTACATATTTTGTCCTTTAACTTTGTTTGTTTTGCAATTCTTATCCTTTATCTTTTTTTGTTACATTCTTTATCCTTTAACTTTTTTATTCTTTAATCTTTTTGTTTTTTTTAACAGATTCTATTAAAATTTATCGTTAAGTCAAGGGTATTATTATCTTTTTACTTTTAAAGGGTATTTATTATACTTAAGTAAAGAGGAATGGTGTGTTATGTAAATCTGTAAAAAATTTTCCTTTATCACCCCACCCCCACCCTAACCTTAAACCATCACCGGTGAAAACCTCATCCCCACTGTCGGTCGGCCGGCGACCTCCCATCGAACACTGTCGACGACCCTCCGGCGACCTCCCATCGACTTGACATCGAGTTTGTTAAGGGTGGTCGTCGGTGAAGCAGGTAAACTGGTGACCGCCGACGTTTGGCGAGGAGACGGTGGAGGGTCGTCGAAGGTTTGGTCGGAGCAGCGAGGGCTCAGAGATGCGCCGAAAATTCGACCGGGAAAGAGGAGAGGGGGAGGGGGATCGAGGCTGCCTTCTCTCAGAAACGAAAGTGGGGGTGGGTTGGGGTGGGTGATAAAGGAAAAAAATACAGATTTACATAACACACCCTCCCTCTTTATTTAAGTACAATAAATACCCCTAAAAAGTAAAAAGAAAAAAAATACTCTTGACTTAACGGTGGATTTTAACGGAATCTGTTAAAAATGACAAAATGTGAAAGAATTAAAAAGTTAAAGGATAGAGAATGTAACAAAAAAAAAGATAAAGGATAAAAATTGCAAAACAGGCAAAGTTAAAGGACAAAATATGTTATTTTTTCTACCCTAAAAAGTAAAAAGACAAAAATACCCTTGACTTAACGGTGGATTTTAACAGAATCTGTTAAAAATGACAAAAGATGAAAGAAAAAAGAAGTTAAAGGACAGAGAATGTAACAAAAAAAGATAAAGGACAAAAGTTGCAAAACAAATAAAGTTAAAGGACAAAATATGTAATTTACTATATTTTTCAGCTAGTTTTTACCAAACGTTATTTTTTATCAGCTAGCATCTAGCTTTTCAGCTAGTGCGCCAAACACAGCCTAAACAACCATTCATAATACACCGGTTGGAGCAAAGTAATTGTTCCTTAAGCGTGCATCTCTGTCCTTATGACCTTTGTCTATTTCCTTGCGTTTATTTATTTATTTGGAAGAACCAACCTGCTCATCGAGATTGGCAATCTCAAAAAACTATATCGCCAGATCTTCAACATCGACGACTAACAGAGCTAGCAACAATGATTGGATGGATGACGGAAGTGAGTTGGGTGTTGTTGTATCTGTGAATATTTTTGAAATATTGAAAATCAAAAACTTTGAGGAGGAAGTAAGTTTAGTATGAAGAAAATATTTGAGGTTCTGTTTTGCATTTATAAGAGGTTTTAAAAAAGTAGTCGTTAGGAAAAGAAAAAAAACTAGACGATATGTAATTAATTAAATATAAAGAAATTAAAAATTATTAGTTAAATATTTTATATTTAAATCTGTTGTGCCATTGGTTTTATTAAAATGAAGATGATTAAAAATTCAATAGATTATAAAAATGAAGATGACCTTGGTTTTGAAAAAAAATTAATTGTGGGACCCACTTATACATAGCCCTTTTGTAAAGGGCATCACCTCACGGGCCGGCGATCGAACGTTTGCATTCAACACAACTCTTGTGAGGGCTAGTTCACCTTAACCAAGGCGCCCTCATGGAACGAAGAATATTAAAGTCAAAGAATATGATCACTTCAAACGTTTCTTACAAAGAAATCTACTTTTTATGTTATCCGAACTCGATTTTATGATTTTATGACATGTTTACCTTATCTTTTTAGTATTATATATGTCATAAGAAATAGCAATTTTGTACATCGTAAGGATTTGGATTATTCTCTAACACATGATCTTATACTCACTTGGTCACTTTTCATTTTGGTGTTTGTATGTATTGAGATGAGGCCACTCTAATTTAACAAACATTTACTATGAACATTCTTGTCATAGTAATACAAAGGTTGACCAACACTATTAAAATTGTTCATAACGTAATCACCAATTATTTTTACAAACAATCAGTACGTCATATTAGCTTTTTACTAATTATTTTCATAAACAGTTTTTAGTCCATCAATGCAATTCCAACATACACACTTTTATGTTCACATCATCATTAATTTCTTTTATGTTTTTATTTATGAAATATTTAATTATAATAAATAATTAAAGTAAATATTAAATGTTATAAAATTACATAATTATTCAAAAATTAAATAATAAATATATATAAAAATAAATATTAAGTATTATAAAACTAGCCGTATAATATTAACGGCTATATATTTCCAACGGCTATAATACTATAACAGCTATATCACAGCTCATTTCACAACCATGTCAAATATATTAGATATACTCAAACAATTTCACCTTTTGATGTCAACACCTTTAGAGGATATGTTAGAAAATTATGCGCACCAAGGGTGGAACACTATAATCATCTACTAGTTGTTTAACCTCCACCGCTTGTTCAACCTCTCATTCCAGTCAACCTCCTCCTGTGGTTGAACATCCAGTTCCTGTGCAACCTCCTGTAAACCTTAACGTGGATGACCTTTGGGAGGATGAAGTCTTTTGGAATTGGGCATTCTCCCGAAAACCACCAGAAGAGTCACTTGAAGACTATTACAAACAGGACAATGAAGTCTAGCTTGACGAAGAAGAAGATCCGGTGGATAAAGAACGACCAGAGTATGAGTGCGTGCCTCTAGATCCTTGGGAGGATGATCTGAAATCACAACCAAGGTCACTCCCGTTGCTCCCATTGGATGATGATTCCAATTCCGATTTATGGTATTAGTTGTAATATTTTTAAATTTAATTAAGTGTATTATGTTTAATTAATTGTTATGTTTAATATTAATTATATTTATTTTTGTTTATGGTTTGATTAGATTTTTAATCATAATGATTTATGTTCACTTAGTATTTTTAATTAAATTGATTTTAATTTTGATTTAATTATATGAAATGGGGAACACACTATCCCAATAACACATGTTCTTCCCGATGTGCAAGGGGGTAGAAATGCAGCGACGAATAAAAGGGTTTAACGTCGCACATCGGACATGCGACTTCATGTAGGTGGAAATGCGGCCAACTGATGGCGCGATTTTGATAGTCTAATTAACAATTACATTGTGTGTGTTGTTCACAGAAGTTTTGTGTTTCTCTGATAAATAAAAATGTGTTCAGATACTACATAGTACGTACAGTTGTGGTGATTTTAAGCTGCACAAACTAGATTTTTTGAACTGAACCGATTTGGTCAACGATGTTCAAAACTCGGACACTGAATCGGTTTGTATACCAAAAACTCAAACCCTAAAGGAATCGGTTCTTACCGATTTGGAGCTTGTTTGATCACTAGAACCGGTTCTTTCAGAATATAATATCGGTTTTTTTATGAACTATTATTTATAATCAGTGTGATACCGATTTGACCATTAAAAACCTTGAACTGTTAGGAAATCTGCGGTTCGATTTTTGAAATCAAACTGGTTTGACAGGAACCAATTTGTTGATCGGTTCAAACCCAGTTTGTGAATTGGTTCGGATTTATGGACCGATTTTAAACCTCTATTTGAGTAGGTGTAACAACTACTAGCTTAGCATAGTGGTAAGGTATATACCATCATTTTAGGGTGTTGGGTTTTAATTTCACTTGAGACGTGGAGCGAAGATTATTTAGCTGTTAAAAAAAGTTGAGAAGGTGCAAGATATCGAATGTATATATGTATATCGTTAAAAAAAGTTATCAATCAACAATTACGTGGATGAATATATATTTCGTTTCACCTTTTTGTAGCGAGAGGATTCAAATATATAAACGCTGATCGGTTTAATGATTAAGCTAGTGCTTAATGCATCCTCTCCCAACGAATTTATTTTTCATTACTTGCTTCATCTTTAATGTTTGAATGATTAGCAAGTCGTTGTCAAATTGAAATTTCAATTATTAAAGCTACTTACAACATGATGCACCATTTAATTTTTAATTACACTCATGCATGTAACCTAACTTTAGTGAAAATGTTTTATCATTTCCTATATATATAATAAACCAGAAATTTTATCACTCAAACTAAAAAGTAATTATTTTCAAATTATCTAGCTACGTATTTAAGAGAAATATAAGACTAGAATTATTATGTTCTTACTTGTGTGTAAATGGAGATATGTCAAGAAAGAATTTTTTAGGTTATAAGGGCATGTGGTATGGTTGGTGTTGAACATGGTGTTGAAACTGCCACGTAGGCGATGACTGGACAACACCATCTTTCAACACCATGTGTGGTATACATGGTGTGGTGTTGAAAGATTAATTTAATATTTTTTTTTACTTTTTTTTTAAATTAAAAATACTTAAACATTTTAATTAAAAATAAAACATTACAAATACTAGAAATTACAAATACCTAAAATTTTAAAAATAAACTACTCCGAAGATAATATTTTCCTAATCTTCTCCTTCTCCATCTCAAAAAATCGTCGATCCTCCTCGTTCATTTTCGACGTGTCCACGCTCAACATAGAGGAAGAAGAAGAATAGAAAGGTGTAAAAAAATGAGAAGAAAAAATGGGTTTAAATAGAATAAATTCGTTTTTTTTTTTTTTAAAAAAAAAAAATACCCAACGGCCTTTTTTTTGACCGTTGGTAACGGTCATTTCGCTCAAAACCCTCAAAAAAACGCCGTTGAGAAGACAACGGCCAGCAAGCACGCCAAGCCAAAACGCCGGTGGGGGGCGGTGTTCCACGGCGTTTTGGCGTTGAACGCCCCCACCACGCGCCCATACCGCATGCCCTAAATAGATGGTTGATTGACTTGATTTTCGTAACCAGTATTATTTATAAGTTGTTGGTTTTACGGGTTAAAAGTATTTGTCCACTTACACAGTATATTAATTTTATAGTGTATTTTTTAAATAATACCGTATAAAAGTTTATTTATATTAAGAAATAGCAAAGCTTAAAAACTCAAGAATTATGTGCCATTTAAAAATGTATCTTCTTATCATCTAATTTTTTTTTTAATATAAAATTAATATAGTTAAAATAAAGATTAAAAATATTATTTTTATGAGATTTTTTTAAAGTGTTATTTATATTTTAAACAAACTTTAAAGCTTAAAAGCTTCAACAATTTGTGCTATTTAAAATGTTTCTTCTTACCATTTCAATCATTAATTTCTTTTTTTCTTGATTTATTGTATATCTCATCTCCCATGCTATCCATTTGTCGTTTATATTGTACTAAGGGTGTGTATAATGGTACCATACGTGATATTGTACTAAGGGTGTGTATAATGGAACTATACGTGAGGGGAAGATGAGCCATTTGATAGTGTTCACGGTGAGAAATACCGCCGATAAGGGTGTGAGACACGGGTATGAGTGTGATCACCCGTGAGAAGGTAGCAAATTAAAAAACGATGGGCATGATTTATAAAGTAATTTGGCCTAAATGACCATCTAAAAAATCTTACTTTAATTTATTTTAGATCTTGAGCGATCCATAGTTGATTCGTTAGAAATCACTGTCGTCAATATACAATAAAATATTATGCCTGAATTTAAATAAAAACCGAAAACGACACCGAACATATTTATTCTTATATATATTAAAATATGAGTATAATTTGTTACACTAAATTCCATGTGCTATTTATTATATTCACACTTCATTTGAATGTTTTTGGATCTATTATTTATAAAATAGTGTTGGTTTTGTCACTATTATACACTTTATATGTTTTAATAATTTAATTTTGAAATGGGATCTTGCTCAACCTGAAAGTTTTCAACATGCTCTCCACTTTTATCTTTATAAAATTATATTATTATTATTATTATTTGAATTTAAAAAATTCGGTTAATTATTAGCACACCAAAGGAGATCAAGTGGACACAGATGTTTGTAGAGTGACCCAACATATATTCATATATTTAGAACGTCTAACATAAAAAATAGATTATAATATTTATAACATTATGGCATATATGTATTAGTTATTCTAAGATTTAGAAAAAAAAAAGAATAAAACGACAAACTTTTTAATTGGGTTTGACTATGTGTTCAAAGTAACCGCTTTGACCGTCGTTTAAAGAAAATTAATCATTTTAACCGCTAAACAGACACCATTTATGTATTATTCAGACCATACTCGTACGTTGTACGTAATGTAGTATGAGATGTTCATAACACTATGGTCGTATGAAAGTGGGTTTTATTAAAGATACTTGTTGAATATACACAACTCAAAAGACATCGGATATCTATCGATAACTCTTATTAATCTATTACATTTATCATAATCACCTTAAAATGTAAAATGCATCAAATAACTAAAATGTATATGCTTATGATACATACTTAAAATTTCATCGCATACTTAAAATAAGATAAAATTCGTATCTGATGGGAACACCCAAAATCGAAACATCCAGGGACGGTACACAGTACAGGGTGGGATAAAAGGGCATGGAATTGGATATGAGATCACATATGATGCATTATAAAAAAAATCATGTCGGGTATATAATCTGATAAACGAGCATATGTAATCAGGTAACTGGGGCCAGGTAAATAGATATATCACGAAATCCATACTCATCTCATATATAGCAGGGGCGTTTTTCGAGAATGTGCAATATACGCAACTGCATAAGTCCATGCTCAAGAGAGTGTCCAGTCTTTTTCTTGTTTAGATACCTTAGGTCGATTAACATATTTAAAATAAATTAAAAAACTGATTCGTAGTTACATGCTATATAAATATACTTAATGAGACCTCTAAACCAACGACAAAAACATGGAGAAAGAGTACCGGGGAGGGGGGAGGTCCCCGTATGACCCACATGAGATGTAGGAAAATTTATATATTTTTTGAACTTCAGAGTTCAGTCCCACATTATAAATGCATTAGGACCTTATATATATTGTTGATTGAGAGCTCACTTTTCATCCGATAGAGAATTTAATATAAGACAATATTTATTTATATATCTTAATATATTTCGGTATATATATATAAATAAATATCTTATGTCCTTTAATCATTTATTTTAAATAATCAATTACGATTTTAACCCTATCTGGTATTACTTGATGGACGTAATTACCCTTTCTAGATGGGCTAGGGTTTCCCCTTGGGTGTATTATAAATAGAGGCTCTTAGGGAGAGATTAAAGGTTAATCACCACCACAAAACTTTCGACCTCTCTCTCATCTCTCTCGGCTCTCTCTCTGTTTCGTGAACCCTCACGAAACCTTACACCATCATTAGCTATACACCCTAAAGGGGAACCAAGGCTACTCACAGGATGGACAACCTAACTACTGTTGATCTCAACCAGATGCTTACAGGTAATCTTTATTATTATTATCTGTTTATTATATTAACGATTCAGGATTCGATCAACATGTGGTATCAGAGCATATGTTGCTCAATCGAATCATTAATCTGAATTCGTTAAGAAACCCTAATCTCGAAATCAATATGGGTTTTTCGATTCTGTCTAAAAATCTCGAAACCCTAATTCGTCTTTAAGCAAATAAATTAAACCGGTTTTAAAATCAAACTCTCACTGATTTCGAGAGGTTATTGTCTTTTCGATCGAGATACCAATTCTCGATCGAAAAGTCCACTTTTCGATCCGATAGAAAAGTCCGGCTTTACTACCGGCTTTTCTACCGGCTTTACTACCGGCTTTTCTACCGGCTTTACTACCGGCTTTACTACCGGCTTTTCTACCGGCTTTACTACCGGCTTTACTACCGGCTTTTCTACCGGTCCTTTTTTTATTGGCTTCTCGATCGAATCATGTGGCTTAGTCCCTGCTCTTCGATCGAAAAGTTTACTTTCTGAGCATATGGCTTCGCGATCGACTTCTCGATCGGACCATTCCACTTTTCGATCCGATCGAAAAGTCCATTTTTGATCGAAAACCTGCTTTTCGATTGACTTTTCGATGGACTTTTCGACCGGCTTTTCGATGGATTTTTCGATCGGCTTTTTGATCGGGCCATATGGTTTTTCGACCGGCTTTTCTATCCGATCGAAAAGTCTACTTCTCGATCCGACACCCCTTTTCGATCGACTACTTTCCGATCGGATACCCGCTTTTCGATCGGGTATCCCTTCGCGATCGGATACCGGCTTTCCGATCGGATACCCGCTTTTCGATCGGGTATCCCTTCACGATCGGGTTCCTCTTTTCGATCGGAAACCCCTCTTTACGATCGGATTCCCTTCTTTTCGACCGGATATTAGATTTGTTTTGTTTAAAACCTTAAATTTTATGTTTTACAAAACCTAATAAAAGTTTCCCTACCTTGTATTAGTTAATGACAAGTAGTAATTCTGGCCAACGCTGTTTTGCTACCTTAATTAATGTCACTAATCCTTTCTAATACTAGGCAATTTATTTTAATTTAAACTAATCTATTAGCCTAAATTGATAACTAATTGACTTGTGTTATTCACAGTTAATAATAGACATCTAAAAAGGTTCCAATTCTGGCCAATGCTGATTTGTTACCTATATAATGTCATTTAACTTCTTCTCACAAGTAAACTTATTATCACTGATTTAAAATAAAATTAGATTAATTTATTAACTTGTATTAGTTATTGACATGTAGTAATTCTGGCCAACGCTGATTTGCTACCTTAATCAATGTCATTATTATTTCTAATACTAGTTAACTTATTTTAAATTAAACTAATTTACTTGTTTAAATTGATAACATCTTTAAAACCTCGATTCTGGCCAACGCTGATTCGTTGTTTTTGCAATGATTATCAACTAAGAATTAAGCATTCGCCTTTCGTATACAAGTGTTTCTTTTCTGGCCAACGCTGATGAGTTGCACATGTATTCAGCGAAACTAACTTGTACATAAAGCTTATGGTGTGTCATTTCTGGCCAACGCTGATGTGATACATCACTTTATGCACATACCCTTATCTTGTTCATAATGCTTAAGTGATAGGCAAGTAACCAACGCGAAAACCGATTCATTTAAGTAGAACCTAACTAGTCTGTTATTTTGGTGATATAACGGACTATATCACATCTTCTTTTGTTTTATATTTGCACATTATTATCAATTAAAAGAATGCCTTATTATTGCGCCTTAATTTAAATTTGTGCATTCTTTATTATTATGCCTTAGTTAATGATTGTACCTTATCTTCGTATATCATTATGCATTATTGTTGTGCCTTAGTTTTAAGTACCCCTTAGACTCACTCTTAGATCTTCATTTGAACTAATTTAACCTTTAATCTCCATAAAATTATCCACTCTAAATATATAATCACTAAACGTTTCGATAATGTTTTCCTCTCATCATAATAATCAAAATCCCTTTAAACAAAGGATATCAGGGGAGATGTTTCAGATTTCCTAATCTAAACATCGTATGAGTAATAAAATTCAAAGGACTTCTTAAATGTATGCAAACACTTTACAAAATGTAAATTAGGTTAATGATTTAGTGAACATATCATAATAAATGAAAAACATGACCCTTACAAGGCTTACACATGTTTCGAGTTAAACTTTTCTAGTGCATTTTTTTAGTGAATTCTTTCTTAGCACAATTAAATGCTACTTAAAATTAGTCATCATGAATATGAGTGCCTTATAGCATTGTGCATAAAGAATAAATAATGCCTTAAACTAGAAAAGCAGATTTGTTCACCTCATTATCACTAACCCTTATACAATAAAATAGCTTAAATAAGGAGGATAGTTCTAATTTCTATTATAAGATACAAGAAAGCTTCTAGTTCTAATTCCTTAATGGAACAACTGGCTATGAAGGATAATCAATAATGATAATTGTGCCTATTAATTTTCAAACTAACACAGTGAACTAAAACTAGTATTATAAAGATCTATTACAATCAATACACTAGAAATAAACCCTAAAACAACTATAATGAGAGTAAGTGACAAAATAAATGTCATAGTTGTATAAACCATGAAAGATTGTCATTGCATTACACTTTATGATACCTTATTATGTTCTAACATCACTTGGAACTTAGTATCATTACTCAAGTAAGACACTGACGGTTATAAGGTTTCACATGGCTATGACAATGTCACCTTTACCTTGAATTCTCAAAGTTGTTGGTTCTTCTTATCTAGTTGTCCTTACGTGGATTGAAATCTTTATAACTTATAACTAGATAATAAATGTTCACAATCTTTGTTATCACATAAGTGAGAACTTAACAAAGAAAATACATGTGTTAAGGGAATAAATAAGGTTCCACTAGAGTTCTAACTTACCAAAACTCAAGCATATTAGTGGATCTTATCCCAAATGGAATATCTGGGCATAAGTTATTTATCACTCACATAATTGATTATTTATCCTTGTATCTAATTAAGGAGAAACGTCTTTCTCACCTAAAACTTTCAAGGATAAAGTTGAAAATCAACTTAACCATAAAATGAAAGTTGTGAGATTAGATCTAATAGATTAAATACTAAAGATTGACATACAAATAATGGTAACGCTCTCAATCCATTAGGATTATAATAGTGTGAACCAGTAGCTCATGTATGATACTTCTAAAGATACATAATTAAGTTATGCATCTAAGTATCCTTATGAACATGATAATAAATATGTCATCTAAAGTTATAGATCTACTCCTATATATACCAAGGCTCTTAAAATAACAACTCATATGCTAAACGAGGTTACTAAAATGTCCCTAAAATTCTTTCTAAAATTCGGACATGAAGACAACCAAGTATTAACCATATGATTAGTTATTAGCCGAAATTAAACCTTCCAAATCCTCCACACTAAGCATGTTGCATACCAAGTCCCTAAGGAATTCTAAGATTAGTGGGAGCAGTCCAAGTCCTTATTTATGACTTGTCCCTTAATGTCAGTGGGAGCAGTGTAAGTCCTTATCCATGACTTGCCTGAAGTACAAAAGGCGGGGGGAGAGATAAAGTTAAATGTAACTCTGAATTTAACTCTAATTACACCTCTTGTACACCACGCTGCGATAACACTGATCCACTTCCACACACTTAGAAAATAATGTTACTCCTAATATACCTGACTTAAATGCTCAAGAGGAAATCTATGAAACTATTAATGTTTTGCTTCAACCCGTTATATCCAGCTTAGTAGGTCATCAAGGCATGAAGCTTCCTATTAACTTTGATGATTATGAACCTACCTTAATAAAGCTTACATGGATATTGGAAAGATTACTAATCGTATCTCTGATTTAAGAGCCATTATTAACAATCAATCATCTGATGGAATAAAGCTATAATGAGCTTAACTCCCTAAATCAGAATAACGTTAGAAGTTTAGTTTTCCATAGCTAAACTGAAATCCGAAAGGAGAAATTAAACGTTATAAATTGTGATTGTTTTCTAAAGGCTATTGAGAATTCCTTTTCTAAATGATTCTTTGAGAGATTATCGTTGTCCTTATTACTCACTCATAATTATGAGTGACATTTAACGGACCTATAAAATATCTTTCCTTAATACTCACTTAACATAAAGACATGTTCATAAACTAAACTTAAGGTTCAAGCCTGAAAGTTAAAGAACACTTAGTCTTTAAGATGAGTATATTCAAATAAAGGGTTAATGTAAGCAAAACTCATAAGTGAATTTAAATTTTGATGATGTTACAAATGTAATCATTCTTCATCAAGAATAAGTGGATAAATGGAGCTACCTTAAGATGAGTGGGAGCAACTAATACAACGCTTGCCCTTATATAATGATCCATTATTTTAGGCAAGTAATATATTAGTCTTGTTGCATGAGTCAAAGCGACTCATTCTCGCATAATTTTTGACATTAAAATCTTGAAGATGATTCTTATGCAATAAGCATCAAAATACATCAAGATTAACCTAACGAGACATTAATTAAGTCTCATTAGATTACAACATGCAACGTCACTCTCAATCCGTAACTCTAGGAGACTAATAATAAAGGTTCAAGTAATTAAATCTTATGTTCAAGTCTATTGTCACACCCTGAACTTTTGGGAACGGAGGCGTGTGACGTCATGGAGTCATAGTCATGGATATATTGAACGACCTCTATATGATTTAAACAAAAGGAAACGTCTTGATTTATACAAAATGTCTTACAAGATGCAGCGGAAAGTAGTGATAGTAAAACAATGATTGTAAAGTACAAAAGTTGAGTTTAAATAGTATGACGATTCCAAGTTGATGAAATGAGATGAAAACTCCAAAATGCGCTAAGTGTTGACTATGACACCAAACAACATGCAGGTCCTAATGATGAATGTCATTCCAAGCAAGCAGCAGTTAAATACCTGAGAATTCATGAGCTTAAAAAGTCAACATAATGTTGGTGAGTTCACAGGTTTAATGATTCTACAGATGATTTGTAAACAGTTTATGGCATACAAAAATATGTAGTAAAAGAAGTCGTGTAAGTCAAGTCTTACACAGTTTAATGAAAGGCTTGTGCAAGTCAAGTTTTGCACCGTTTAATGAAAGGCTTGTGCAAGTCAAGTTTTGCACAGTTTTGTTATTATTCGGTTTACCGTTGTTGTTGTTGTAATGATCTCACATGAACCTCAAATTCGAACACTAACTGTTTACCCACTCATGGTATTATATCCCAAGAAATACCGATCGGGGCAGAATAACTGACATGTACCCCTTGACAATTACCGGAGTCAGGATTGGAGCTACCAATCTGGGTAGGGGCGTCAACCCAATAGATCTATTCACTAGTTATCGTTTCGTGCCAGAACTAATCGAATTTAATTAATAGTGGGGTTTTGTTGTACAAACGTTTATAACGAAATGTACCCTTGTTTGGGATACGGAAAAGAACATGTAATCATACGTCTGTACAGTCAACCATAATGTCAAGTAAAAGTTTGTTTGTTTGTTTGTTTTCAGAAATGATCCCCCAAGATATTTAAAGACAGTTTAAAAGAAAGGGGCATTGTATACAAGTCAAAAGATGTATAAAGTTTAATGTTTCATGAATTCTCCCCCATAGTTAAAAACAGTAAAGGAAAAGGGGCCGTGAAACTCACCTGATCGAGGCGAAATAAGGACAAGTATGCAAATCCGGAAACGAGGTATGCAATTAATGTCCTAATAATAATAATAAGACAATGTATATATATAAGGCATTTGGTCATTGAGTAACAATTAAGTCACCCAAACGATACCGGTCAAGTCTTGATATAATATCCCGTTTGTATTTGTTTGGAAAGACCGTTTGATAATATTTATTGATCAAATAAATATATGAAATCAATACTTATATTTATGTCAAAATAAATATAAAGAAAAGTTAAATAAATCAATTTAACTTAAAAGAAATCAACCAAGTTTTAAACAATGAAATAAATAATAAAGTCTATTATTATTTATAGGGTTATATGTCATGACTTAAGCCTTTTATAATTATTTGGCAAAATAATTATATAAATATTTTCAAGTGAAAATGTGTGACAAGGTTTATTGAAATAGTATAAGTTGGTTAAAAATAAATACAAGTCTTTGTATTTATACTTATACATTTATAAAAGATTTTATAGATTCATTTGACAAAAGTCATAATCATGTTAAGTTAAGATGATCATCTTATGATAAGTTGAAAGTATAAGTGTTAAAATAATTATATGTTCAATATAATTATTTGACGTTTAGAACGTCGAAAGCGTTTTACGTTACCACTTAAAAAGCGAACGTTTTTATTTAGAAATCGTCAATGATTATTTTCCAAGTCAAAACGTTTGGTGTCGAAATGTTTAAATATTTTATAACTAAAATATTTATTTAAAGTTGTAGAAAACGTAGTCACCGGTTATGTTTAATAAATAGATTTTTATCGTACTTGGACTTTATATATTTTTAGGAAAATGTCAAGAATGATCTTTTAAGTTAGTTTCAAGTCTTAAAATGTATTTTGGTCGGTTTTGAAATAAGTCACTAGAATTGAGTTTTTCTCGTTGCGTATAAATCCGTTTTGATCCCGGTTTTCTCCCTACGCAACGTTTCTCTATTCCGGTCACTTTGGTTTATTTAAGACATCAAAAATATGTGTCGAAAACGTGTCGGGATCAGACCTGATCTGTGACAATTTTTAGCCTATTTTTATAAATAAAAGTCCCATTTTATCTTATAAAAATCATCAACTTGAAACTAGACTTATAGGAGTTGATCAAAGTTTATAAAAATACCTTTTTATAGTTAAACATTCATATGATAAAGTCCAAATAATTAGATATAAATGAGATGTCAAAAATGCATTTTTACTTGACTTGGTAAAAATATAAAATCTATTTTAAAGGCTTTGGTGAAATAAATTCACCAACACAATAAGGTCTTGAGTTTTGGTGTCTAGTTTTATAAAATAAACATATTTTATAACAAGTTGACTTGATATTATTTAATAGAACCCAAGTCTTTTAAGGTTCAAAAATACAATTATTCCATGTCTTTAGGAATATTTGATTTATTAATTTATAAACAAGTCTTTGTTTATCAAAATTAATTTCATGGTTTTAGTTGGTCATCTAACTTGTTAAATGATTATGTTTTATATCTCCATGACTTATCAAGATTTCTACTAACACATAAGTGTTAGGATTAAGTCATGGGTTTGTTTATCACAAGTTAATGTTGTTAGATCATTTATTTAAGTCATGAGTTAGTTATAAATATAACAAATAAATAAATAATCAACTAGCATTAGCTAGGACCTTTATGTTCACCAAGGGAACAAATCTTACTAATACATGAAGTATTAGGACAAATCAACTAACACATTAGTGTTAGGACCAAGATAATTAAATAACAAGTAAATAAATTGCAAGAAATTAAATAACAAGTAAATAAATTAAATAACAAGTAATTAAATGCAAGATAAATATAAATGATCTAGGTTTTGATACACAATACTCCCAATTTGGTTTCTTTAGTGTACAACCTCACATCTTGGCTTTCTTTAAGTCTTAAGACACCAAAATGTGTTAGATCAAGTCACTTGTATAATTAACCCAAGTGTTGGTTGTTTTAGAGGATTAGAGAAAGAAAGTTTTAAGTTTTTTATATCAAGACTTGAGGTTGATTTGGGTGGTAGTTTAAGTATAGAATAATGTAGGAAAAGGGGTTAGATTTACTCACAAAAAGTAAGGTGGAATGGTGGTGGTTCACGACGGTGGTGTGGTGGTCCGACGGTGGCTAGGTGGTGGTTCGGTGGTGGCTAGGTGGTGATTCGGTGGTGGCTAGGTGGTGACCGAAAATGGGAGGGAGAGAGTGGAGAGTGAGGGAGGTAGAAAATGTGGGGAGGTGCAAGGAAAAGTGAGGAGTGGAAGCCTCCATTTATAGTGGGATTAGGAGGGTAATGACCAAAGGGTTGTGGCTTGGTCTTGAGGTTATTAGTGTAATGGAAGACAACTAAGCCTAGATTAATTAGGCTTGTGTCTAAATTAAAAAGCTAGTGATTTTTATAAAAGATGGTGGAGGTTTTTATAAAAATCCATGGAGAAAGAAAGTATTAAAGGACTAGTTTTATAAAAAGTTTACATGAAACCACTAATTTTTATAAAGTTTTAGTTTTATAAAAATTACAAAGGTAGTGGACTTTTTATATAAAATTAGGTTGGGTTTAATTATAAAAAGTTGGGCTTGAACTTGATTGGGCCGAATTATAAAAAAAATATATATACATTGGGCCAGAAGGAACGGGCCGGAAAGTCGGGCCGGATCCGAGCCTGGTAACCGGGCCGAGAGGTTGGGCCGGTTCGGTCCTTGGTTCGGTTATTGGGCCGGTATATGGGCCGGTAAATGGGCCGGGCTTCGGGTCGGGTTACGGGTTGGCGGGTTATGTCAAAACGCTCGTTGGGTTATACCGAGTCATCGGTAAAATTTTCGGGTCGAACGGATAAGTTTTGAGACTGTTGGGCCTGACTGGGCCCAACGGGGTTACGGGTTCGAGGTTCGGTTGACGTTCGGATTTTTCTGAGTGGAATGGGTTAAGGAGTTCAAGTCTTGACAAAACTTTTAGTTTTATAAAAGTTGACTTAAATTTTTGGCGTGTCGAACAGTCAGTTCGGACACCTGGCGGAGAATATATAAAAGTCATATTTTATATATTTTTCTTGTTGTTAAAATTCCACTAAGTCATTAGTGGATTTTCTTGATTTTTAAATTGAATGAAAATCGTTGATACAAACTCGGGAATTAATCAGACGGTTATATATATATTCTAGTTAACAGGCAGTGATCAGATAATTAACAGATAAAGCACGTATTAACGGTAACGGTAAAAGTCAAAGTAACGGGTTTGACCTGGAAATTTTTACGGGTTGTCACATTCTCCCCCTGTTAAGAGAATTTCGTCCCGAAATTCAGACAATGTCGATTGATGGCGCTGCATCGGCGGACAATTTAAGGGTGATCTTGTCAAATTTGGTTATCGCTTAGCCATGTGACATTCTGATCGTTGGTAACAGTTTTCATGATCTATCACGTCGGGAGTGCGATTCTGATTTGATGTTCGGATCATAGGGTCCTGGATTGATATGATTCATCTATGAAGTCGATAGATAAATCCAATAGTCTGATAAAAGAATAAGGTTTGACACACGGATGTACGAGGTTGAGAGTATGAAGGTTTCTGGACAAGTCATGATTACTCATGAATGGGCTCTACCAGGATTTTCATGTAGTTCAGATCACAATTATGTGTGCACCCACAATTGTGATTTGCCTTACATGATCAGCCTAAGCTTTGCTCATACTTGAGTTTTCGGTTTGTCGGAAAATGAAATGTGCCGGGGACTCCATTGGTCTTACGGAGTGGTTCAGGTCAATTAGCTTCCGATCAGATTCTTCCTTGAATCTCGAAAGTTCCATTGCAAACAAGGAGCTTTCATTCCTAGTTTACTAGACCTAATTATTCTCTTTCCAAGACAATACACGTTATAAGGTTTTGATCCCCCTTATAATTTCTAAAGGGCTCGCGTCATGCGACAACATGGTCTCTCTAACGATCGCGTGCGTTCGTAAGTCCATTGCAGATCTGGGGTAACTTGCTCGCAATCCATAGGAGTGTACTTGAGACTAGTAGGTCGGTTCCTTCCAATATTACTCCGGAAAGTAGATGATACCTCCTTTCAAGACGTGTCGTCCAAAGGGTGCAGTCGGATGCTTGATGTCGTAGCTACTATTGTAAGAGATTTTGGCGGGGGACAAATGATTTTCCTAATCATTTTCAAAGTTAATACACAAGAGAATAATATATCTTTCGATGTTTGAAGCGTCCTATCGCTTTAGCCATCATCCTATGGATGGTAGGCAATACTCATACCCAAATGAGTTCTTAAAGCCTTCTATAATGATTGTCAGAACCTTGGAGTCGAACGACTATCTTGCTCAGAGATGATTGGAAATTGGGACGTCGTGTCGCTTGACAACCTTCTTCAGATAGATTCTGCTACGCCATTCCATTATCCGCAGGGATGCGCGGATTCCGTCAGTTGATTAACTATTATCCAAATAGTATCTTGGTTGCAACGAGTCCTGTGGACACCTTAAGATGAATTCCTTAGCGTTGAGCTCCCATTTCCAATGGGTATCTAGGATTACATTAATACTTCGGAGCCTTTCGGTATTCGGTCTTAATCCTTTGAGTACGTCAAGTGTTTACTAACACAAGTAGGGTTTCAGCCCTCCTATTAGGCCGACGGAAACTCTTTCATAATACCGTGACACCTTGTCAGATATAGTATGGATGAAAAGCCTAGACTTGTGTGTCTTGTCCAAACCTAGTTCTTCATGCCTTTATCTTTAGGCACACCATAGTCTATTTGTGAAGTAGCGAGCTTCGTGGGATCTTTCCACAATTTGCTTCTCCATTCTTCGTAGGCATTCTTCCTTCAGGTCCTTGTCCTTGAGGGCTTCAAGATGAGCGTTACATAGCCGATGAGGGGCTAGTGTGCAAGGTCATATCAAGTACTTGAACTTGACGTGGCTAAATCCTTTTCTTCCAATTCGGGCGTTGGCATCGATATTAGCCTTACTAGGGTGATAATGGATTAAACAATGAGCAGTCTTATCTATCACTGTTGTCTCATGTTTAACTCTTCCCGTGAATCTTCAGTCGTCGAGAGGCATAGGCAATATAATTCCTTCTCTTATATCAGCACGCAACCTAAACTTTTATGTGACGTGTCACACTATACTACAAAGTCCTCAGTTCCTTCAAGAAAATATAGGATCGGTGAGTTGCAAAGTTTCTGTTTGGACAACTGGAAAAGCGGCTACAGGGTTTGCATCCTATTCGGAACTTCTTGCCTCCTTGAGTTGAAGCGATCAGAGCTGGGTCTTCGTCTTGAAATTCTCAACGAACCATGATGGTAATTCTCATGACCTAAGGATTGTACCTCGCGAATCCATAAGTCACACTTGGAGACTTTCGCGGACAATTCTTCCTTCCTATGCAGCTCCAGGATAAGTCTCGAGTGTTACCCGTGTTCTTCCTTATTACGGGAGTAGATTAGGATATTATTAGCGAACACGGTGACACGTTTATCCGTGATTATTTTGCACGTATGGTCCATAAGTTAATGAACACGGCCGGTGCGCACGTCTAATCATAACACGTCCTAAATGTCGTCTTGGCAACATCTTCAAGTAGCCTCCACTTTAACTTCTCCATAACAACATGAGTTAGAAAAATAACATGGCATCCATCACGAGTGTATTTCTGGGCTTTTATGCCAGAAATAATATTTATCTTGGTTCCGTCCTTTACACTTAGGGTCTTACCATACCTAGTAGTATCTTGAGTACCTTCTCAAGATGAATGATCCTCGTGCGGGCTTTTGATGTCTAACCCAATAATTATGCCAAAACTTTCCAGTTTTGACATGAGCAAGTTGACGCCGAACGAATTACCCAAACGCACTAAAACTTTAAATAATCATGGCGGCTTAACTCAACTAGTTCTACGAGGTACTTAGTGTCTAGGATAGTAGGGGAGATTTTAGTTAGGGGACTAAAATCAATAGACACAAGTATTTTAGTTGTCCTAGTAGTGCGTAAATCATAAGCATGATGGTCGATTAGGGAGGCACGTACATCGTGACAAGGTTGGGGTCTCGTCGGGTACTTCCTATGATAAAAGCTCTACCTTGAGCTTCTTTAGCATTCCTAGTTTTCGACCTTAGGAAAATCTTTACTTAGATGCGACGCAAGTCCATATGCGCGTAAATATTTCCACTACTTCGGAATTCTCAATCAGGGTGGTCGGGTGCTCGTCGTCATAGCGTTCGGAACTGATGCAGCTTCTCTGTGTACAACTTCCTTGTTGTAGACTTGCCTTCCTGACGCATAGCTAGATAAGTCCGATCAGGTGTCGGACAAATAGCATTCTTGAGCGTCGTTGAGTTGGATGGCATTGATACGGTCCTGTGGGAGATTCTTCATAATTGCAATAGTGACTTCAAATGTCCAGGCAATTACTGCTTTCCGAGACAGTAGGCGGGGGTTGCTTAGTCGTAGCAGCTTGTTGTTTAATCCGATTCATGCGTAGGTGCGAGGAGAGTGGCTTTATCTCGCGAGTCCCTCACGAAATCAAGCCTTGTGCTTGAGGTGCTGGTCCATCAACTTAGGCATGATCCTTCTGTTAGAAATGCTTCCTTTAAACGTCTTGACCTCTAAGTTATGAGGTCGGTTGTTGATACGGGTGCGGCAGTTGATGCTTCTCTAAATCTCGTGAATGCTGACAGTATCCTTTCCGTTCTCTTGGCGGGGAGTTAAGCGTTCAATCCCGATGGCGGGCATTGGCCAGTTGCTGCCGCTTAGCAGCGGTCTCAGCAAGAGTCAGAAAGAAAGAGAAAAGAGAGAAAGAGAGAGAGAGAGAGAAAGATCGCTACTCGATGTGGTATGAAGGCAGGCTTCCTAAGCGTGAGCTTTGTCAGTCGAACGTGATGAAATGAGACATGTCCGAACTCGTCCATATATAGCAGGAGTAGCTCCAGAAGACGCAACAATATCGGTAGTTGTATGTCTAGCCATTCCATGGCTCGTATGCGTCCTTTTGTTTGTTGATGCCATCGTCGGAGACTGGTGTGTACTGATGAGACGTTCGTGTCTCGGTGTGTGTTCGTACTCATCCTCGTGTGTCAGAAAGAATAGTGGTAGTAGGGGTGGACAAGGTTGTGACAAATTTCCAGTGTTATAAGACAGTTTGCAAGCAAGTAAGCACGTATACAAGCAGGGTGGATGCAACATGAAATGCACACACAAATGAGTCTAGTAGAGCAGGGTTATAGTCTAGGTCCTACTGATGCAACCTAGTTCGCTATAACCATGGCTCTGATACCAATCTGTCACACCCTGAACTTTTGGGAACGGAGGCGTGTGACGTCATGGAGTCATAGTCATGGATATATTGAACGACCTCTATATGATTTAAACAAAAGGAAACGTCTTGATTTATACAAAATGTCTTACAAGATGCAGCGGAAAGTAGTGATAGTAAAACAATGATTGTAAAGTACAAAAGTTGAGTTTAAATAGTATGACGATTCCAAGTTGATGAAATGAGATGAAAACTCCAAAATGCGCTAAGTGTTGACTATGACACCAAACAACATGCAGGTCCTAATGATGAATGTCATTCCAAGCAAGCAGCAGTTAAATACCTGAGAATTCATGAGCTTAAAAGTCAACATAATGTTGGTGAGTTCACAGGTTTAATGATTCTACAGATGATTTGTAAACAGTTTATGGCATACAAAAATATGTAGTAAAAGAAGTCGTGTAAGTCAAGTCTTACACAGTTTAATGAAAGGCTTGTGCAAGTCAAGTTTTGCACCGTTTAATGAAAGGCTTGTGCAAGTCAAGTTTTGCACAGTTTTGTTATTATTCGGTTTACCGTTGTTGTTGTTGTAATGATCTCACATGAACCTCAAATTCGAACACTAACTGTTTACCCACTCATGGTATTATATCCCAAGAAATACCGATCGGGGCAGAATAACTGACATGTACCCCTTGACAATTACCGGAGTCAGGATTGGAGCTACCAATCTGGGTAGGGGCGTCAACCCAATAGATCTATTCACTAGTTATCGTTTCGTGCCAGAACTAATCGAATTTAATTAATAGTGGGGTTTTGTTGTACAAACGTTTATAACGAAATGTACCCTTGTTTGGGATACGGAAAAGAACATGTAATCATACGTCTGTACAGTCAACCATAATGTCAAGTAAAAGTTTGTTTGTTTGTTTGTTTTCAGAAATGATCCCCCAAGATATTTAAAGACAGTTTAAAAGAAAGGGGCATTGTATACAAGTCAAAAGATGTATAAAGTTTAATGTTTCATGAATTCTCCCCCATAGTTAAAAACAGTAAAGGAAAAGGGGCCGTGAAACTCACCTGATCGAGGCGAAATAAGGACAAGTATGCAAATCCGGAAACGAGGTATGCAATTAATGTCCTAATAATAATAATAAGACAATGTATATATATAAGGCATTTGGTCATTGAGTAACAATTAAGGCACCCAAACGATACCGGTCAAGTCTTGATATAATATCCCGTTTGTATTTGTTTGGAAAGACCGTTTGATAATATTTATTGATCAAATAAATATATGAAATCAATACTTATATTTATGTCAAAATAAATATAAAGAAAAGTTAAATAAATCAATTTAACTTAAAAGAAATCAACCAAGTTTTAAACAATGAAATAAATAATAAAGTCTATTGTTATTTATAGGGTTATATGTCATGACTTAAGCCTTTTATAATTATTTGGCAAAATAATTATATAAATATTTTCAAGTGAAAATGTGTGACAAGGTTTATTGAAATAGTATAAGTTGGTTAAAAATAAATACAAGTCTTTGTATTTATACTTATACATTTATAAAAGATTTTATAGATTCATTTGACAAAAGTCATAATCATGTTAAGTTAAGATGATCATCTTATGATAAGTTGAAAGTATAAGTGTTAAAATAATTATATGTTCAATATAATTATTTGACGTTTAGAACGTCGAAAGCGTTTTACGTTACCACTTAAAAAGCGAACGTTTTTATTTAGAAATCGTCAATGATTATTTTCCAAGTCAAAACGTTTGGTGTCGAAATGTTTAAATATTTTATAACTAAAATATTTATTTAAAGTTGTAGAAAACGTAGTCACCGGTTATGTTTAATAAATAGATTTTTATCGTACTTGGACTTTATATATTTTTAGGAAAATGTCAAGAATTATCTTTTAAGTTAGTTTCAAGTCTTAAAATGTATTTTGGCCGGTTTTGAAATAAGTCACTAGAATTGAGTTTTTCTCGTTGCGTATAAATCCGTTTTGATCCCGGTTTTCTCCCTACGCAACGTTTCTCTATTCCGGTCACTTTGGTTTATTTAAGACATCAAAAATATGTGTCGAAAACGTGTCGGGATCAGACCTGATATGTGACAATTTTTAGCCTATTTTTATAAATAAAAGTCCCATTTTATCTTATAAAAATCATCAACTTGAAACTAGACTTATAGGAGTTGATCAAAGTTTATAAAAATACCTTTTTATAGTTAAACATTCATATGATAAAGTCCAAATAATTAGATATAAATGAGATGTCAAAAATGCATTTTTACTTGACTTGGTAAAAATATAAAATCTATTTTAAAGGCTTTGGTGAAATAAATTCACCAACACAATAAGGTCTTGAGTTTTGGTGTCTAGTTTTATAAAATAAACATATTTTATAACAAGTTGACTTGATATTATTTAATAGAACCCAAGTCTTTTAAGGTTCAAAAATACAATTATTCCATGTCTTTAGGAATATTTGATTTATTAATTTATAAACAAGTCTTTGTTTATCAAAATTAATTTCATGGTTTTAGTTGGTCATCTAACTTGTTAAATGATTATGTTTTATATCTCCATGACTTATCAAGATTTCTACTAACACATAAGTGTTAGGATTAAGTCATGGGTTTGTTTATCACAAGTTAATGTTGTTAGATCATTTATTTAAGTCATGAGTTAGTTATAAATATAACAAATAAATAAATAATCAACTAGCATTAGCTAGGGCCTTTATGTTCACCAAGGGAACAAATCTTACTAATACATGAAGTATTAGGACAAATCAACTAACACATTAGTGTTAGGACCAAGATAATTAAATAACAAGTAAATAAATTGCAAGAAATTAAATAACAAGTAAATAAATTAAATAACAAGTAATTAAATGCAAGATAAATATAAATGATCTAGGTTTTGATACACAATACTCCCAATTTGGTTTCTTTAGTGTACAACCTCACATCTTGGCTTTCTTTAAGTCTTAAGACACCAAAATGTGTTAGATCAAGTCACTTGTATAATTAACCCAAGTGTTGGTTGTTTTAGAGGATTAGAGAAAGAAAGTTTTAAGTTTTTTATATCAAGACTTGAGGTTGATTTGGGTGGTAGTTTAAGTATAGAATAATGTAGGAAAAGGGGTTAGATTTACTCACAAAAAGTAAGGTGGAATGGTGGTGGTTCACGACGGTGGTGTGGTGGTCCGACGGTGGCTAGGTGGTGGTTCGGTGGTGGCTAGGTGGTGATTCGGTGGTGGCTAGGTGGTGACCGAAAATGGGAGGGAGAGAGTGGAGAGTGAGGGAGGTAGAAAATGTGGGGAGGTGCAAGGAAAAGTGAGGAGTGGAAGCCTCCATTTATAGTGGGATTAGGAGGGTAATGACCAAAGGGTTGTGGCTTGGTCTTGAGGTTATTAGTGTAATGGAAGACAACTAAGCCTAGATTAATTAGGCTTGTGTCTAAATTAAAAAGCTAGTGATTTTTATAAAAGATGGTGGAGGTTTTTATAAAAATCCATGGAGAAAGAAAGTATTAAAGGACTAGTTTTATAAAAAGTTTACATGAAACCACTAATTTTTATAAAGTTTTAGTTTTATAAAAATTACAAAGGTAGTGGACTTTTTATATAAAATTAGGTTGGGTTTAATTATAAAAAGTTGGGCTTGAACTTGATTGGGCCGAATTATAAAAAAAAATATATATACATTGGGCCAGAAGGAACGGGCCGGAAAGTCGGGCCGGATCCGAGCCTGGTAACCGGGCCGAGAGGTTGGGCCGGTTCGGTCCTTGGTTCGGTTATTGGGCCGGTATATGGGCCGGTAAATGGGCCGGGCTTCGGGTCGGGTTACGGGTTGGCGGGTTATGTCAAAACGCTCGTTGGGTTATACCGAGTCATCGGTAAAATTTTCGGGTCGAACGGATAAGTTTTGAGACTGTTGGGCCTGACTGGGCCCAACGGGGTCACGGGTTCAAGGTTCGGTTGACGTTCGGATTTTTCTGAGTGGAATGGGTTAAGGAGTTCAAGTCTTGACAAAGCTTTTAGTTTTATTGAAGTTGACTTAAATTTTTGGCGTGTCGAACAGTCAGTTCGGACACCTGGCGGAGAATATATAAAAGTCATATCTTATATATTTTTCTTGTTGTTAAAATTCCACTAAGTCATTAGTGGATTTTCTTGATTTTTAAATTGAATGAAAATCGTTGATACAAACTCGGGAATTAATCAGACGGTTGTATATATATTCTAGTTAATAGGCAGTGATCAGATAATTAACAGATAAAGCACGTATTAACGGTAACGGTAAAAGTCAAAGTAACGGGTTTGACCTGGAAATTTTTACGGGTTGTCACATCTATACCCGTTTAAGATATTGCCTACATTGCTGAAATACTAGAAATGATTCAAATCATTTCCTAAGTTTAGTAGTTCATTATAAAGCATCTAAAATGGCATTTCAATATCTATAAGAAACGAAAGACTATAATTTGAACTATAGAAGAAGTGAGAAACTTAAAGGAGTTGACTATCTCTAAATTTTGACTTTATTGTATTCAAAAGATATTAAAAGTCAACTCAGGGGTATATCCTTATGTCTGTGGACAGATTTGTCTAATAAATCATGGAAGAGTCATAAGAAAATGATAACAACAAGTCATTGTTGCTAAATTTATCATTAGACTCCTAAACTCCAGATAAATGACATATTGAAGACTTATTGTGATAAAAGTCAGCTACCCTAATTTCTTAAAACAGTAACAGTTTTGAGCGGAGCTGCATTAAATTTTCGATACAAGTTTTGTTCATTCAAGAACAAATTGAGGAAACTAACTTCTTGTATTGAAAACATTCATGATATGCTTAAGGATCCTATAATTTAAGGTCTATCCTCATAAGTCTTTCTAAGAGCTCATAATGAAGACGAGGTTTACTAATGACCAAGCATATCACAATATGAATGACTAATTATAAATTTTCCTCATACGTTTGATTTTGTCTCTTAATATGTTATGCATGCCTTTTGACATATAGACAGTTTTATTATAAATCAACGGAAAGGGCTTACTTTGGTAATTGATTCTGAATTTATGTTGAATTTTAAATTTGGGATTGTAGTATGATTAATGGGGGTCTTGAGTTGGATAATCAACTCTATGACTGTATTTTTCTGCTGCAATTTTGGTTTAAAATTGAAATGAGTACTAAATTCTGATCAGACTTATCTAGTACCTCATATAAATGATCATTCGGCCAAGTGGGAGAATGTAAGACAATATTTATTTATATATCTTAATATATTTCGGTATATATATATAAATAAATATCTTATGTCCTTTAATCATTTATCTTAAATAATCAATTACGATTTTAACCCTATCTGGTATTACTTGATGGACGTAATTACCCTTTCTAGATGGGCTAGGGTTTCCCCTTGGGTGTATTATAAATAGAGGCTCTTAGGGAGAGATTAAAGGTTAATCACCACCACAAAACTTTCGACCTCTCTCTCATCTCTCTCGGCTCTCTCTCTCTGTTTCGTGAACCCTCACGAAACCTTACACCATCATTAGCTATACACCCTAAAGGGGAACCAAGGCTACTCACAGGATGGACAACCTAACTACTGTTGATCTCAACCAGATGCTTACAGGTAATCTTTATTATTATTATCTGTTTATTATATTAACGATTCAGGATTCGATCAACATTTTAAAGTTAATTACCTTGTATATATTGTTGATGTAAAGAGTGCTTCCCATTAAACAATGTTTGAATATGAAAAACTATTTGTTTTTAGCTTTTTTAAAGTTTAAAGGAATCGGAAGAATCAAATCTTAAAAAATGTTATATTCTTCTTGATTATGCATTGAAATATCAAGGAAGATAAGATATTGACACTAATGAATTATATGGAGTTAAATTTGTTTTAAAATTCAAAGCAATTGTTTTTTAACACATTAATTGCATATAGAGTATTGTTAGAATGTTTTAGTAATAATGATGTATGTAGAAAGAAATTCAAATAATTGTTGAAGTAATAATTACGATCGGCAATGACCCATAAGGGGAGGCGGTATCGTGCACTAGCCGGCACCCGGTTCCAAAGGGAGCCGGGTGGCTTCCACCGGCTCACGATACCGGGTGTCCCGGTTCCTATCCTCAGCGGTTTCCCACGGCTCGCACAAGCCTGTCCAAGCCGGCCCTATTCTCCTCTCCTTGTGACCGTTGGAATCGACCGTTGGTAGCCAACGGCTATGAAACTTTTTTTTTTTCTTTAACATTTAACACACACACACTATAAATACTCATTCATTTTTTTAAAAAACACACATCTTTTTCTCTACAAACATTTTCTTCATTTCTTTCACTCTACAAAAAATGAGTCTTTACGATGAAGAAGACTTTTTTCCACCACCCGAGATTCCGACATCGTCAAGTAGCTCCGATGGTTCGTACCAGAACGCGATGCAGTACTTTAGCCTATGTCTTAACGTCATCGAACAAGAAGAACAAGAACAGGCTTCCGCTCCTAAACGAAGGAAACGTATTTACCGTGATCGTGAAAACGGTCACCAACGATTGGTGGAACTATATTTCGACGAAAATCCCCGTTACCACGAGGGAATTTTTAAAGAGCGGTTTCGTATGTCTAAACGTTTGTTTTTGAAGATTGTTGACGGCATCACAAACAGTGAGCCGTGGTTCACACACCGTTTGGATGCGACGAAGCGGGAAAGTTTCACACCTTTACAAAAGTGCACGGTGGCTATTCGTCAACTCGCATACGGTAACGTTCCTGACGAATATGATGAATCTTTAGATTTTTCTGAAAGAACTACACGTGAATCCCTACACTATTTTTGTGAAGCCATTATTAAGCTTTACAAAGATGAATTTTTGCGTGCACCCACTAGCCATGATATTACTCTTTTATATAATGCGCATTTAGAAAAGCATGGTATTCCGGGTATGATAGGTAGTATCGATTGTACTCATTGGGAGTGGAGGAATTGTCCTAGAAAGTATAGGGCACAATATCATCGTGGCGATCATAAAAAACCAACAATTTCACTCGAGGCAGTTGCCTCCCAAGATATGTGGTTTTGGCATGCGTTCTTTGGTGTTGCAGGTTCAAACAACGACATCAACGTTCTTAACCAGTCACCTTTGTTCAATAATGAGATGCATGGGGTTGCACCTAGAATGCCATGTTTTTGCAACGGTCGAGAGTACAAACGTGGGTATTACCTTGCGGATGGTATATATCCCCCTTGGTCGGTCTTTGTGAAGGCATTTCCACATCCTTTTGAGATCAAAGAGAAGAAAATGAAGAAGATACAAGAGGGGGCTAGAAAAGACGTGGAAAGAGCGTTTGGTCGTTTAAAGGAAAAGTGGGCAATAGTTGATCGAAAGGGCCGTCCAATCAAAAAAGAGCTAATGGAGAACATTATGTACGCAATCATCATTCTACACAACATGACTCTCAAAGACGATGGCCTTGCTATATCACCGGTCCACATTCGAGATCTGCCGGTTAACCGGGTTCTCGACCCGAATGTTATTTTCGAATTGCGAGATAGCGAGACTCATTTTAAACTCAGATTCGATATCACCGAGCACATCCAAAACACAATGGAAGTGTTTTTAACCGAGGAGGAGGAGAACGCAAATCCTCAATCCTAGATTTGTATTTTTTTTTAATAAAAGTTGTAATTTTTATTATTTTTAATGAATGTTGTTTACGTTTGTGTTTTTATTTTAATTAATATTGTTTACTTTTATTTTTTATTTTATTAAAAGTGGTTTAAATTAAAAAAAAAACGGATGGGCTTGGTGAAGCCACACCACCACCATACCATGTAGGGGTGTTCAACGGTTCGGTTTACGGTTTATTCGGTTTATTTGGTTTGTAATTATTTTTTATCACATCCATATCCAAACCAAACTCTCGGTTCGAGAAAAAAAAATAAGAGGATCGAACCATCTCTTCTGACTCTTTTTCAAATTCGATAAATGTTGGTTGATCGTATATTTCATTAGAGTTCTATGATTCAGAGTATCCTTTCTTATTTGATCCCTTTGAATTCCATATTCGAAGTTGCCCCAGGGCATAAGGGGCATGATGACTTGACGTCATCCTCACCTTCCTCCGGCTTATCACCGGCAGTCTGTTCAGGGTTCCAAACGCAATGATGGCAACTAAACACGAGGGTTGCGCTCGTTGCGAAACCATATTGAAAAACTTACAAACCAAATCAAATAAACCATATTCAATACGGTTCGGTTCCGGTTCAAAACCGAATAAACCGTATTCAAACCGTATAAACCGTATTCAAAGGAATAACATATTTTGCCGTGAGAACTCAGAAGTGATCTGTGATTCTTGGAAGGGAAGACAAACAGGTGAGGTTGCAAGGACGAAGCCTCTCAATCGTCAATCACGATTGTAAAAACAACCGTACGTTATACGTAAATGTTAACCCTAATTTTTATAGATTGGGTCATTATATGGGCTTAACTTTTAACTTTTAACTTTCTAAGTGGGCTAAAAAACCCTATTATTAAATGATTTATAAAAAACGATTATATATTATATATATATTATATTATATATATATATATATAAATCTTATTCGGTTTAAATGGATAACCAAATAACCCAAATAAACCAAATAAAAATAAAATAAAAAACCATAACCAAACCATAAACCGAATTCACAGTTCGGATACGGTTTGAAACCAAACCGTAAACCAAATTCACAATTCGGATCGGTTTATTTGGATACGGATACGGTTCGGTTTTTCGGTTTATTCGGATTTCGGTTATTTCTGCACACCCCTAATACCATGTGGTGTGGCTCCACATGGCTTCAAAAACTCAACATTTGACTTGGCCGATTTTAATTGGTTGGTGAACATGGCTTCAAGAAGCCATGCCACCACCATACCTCCTCCCCTAAAAAACTTAATGAATTGAGAATGATATATTAGTCGATTGTGAATTATGGAGAATTAATTAACAACTTTTCAAAGAATGCTAGCACAACGTCATGAATAATCGGTTTAACTATGTAAAATGGAACATTTTTTATAAAATAATTGTTGTTTTGTTTAACTATATAAAGGTTAGTTTTTATATGTACATTTGTGTGTATGAAGAAGGTGGAAAGTTTGAGTATTTGATTTTGTATAGAATAAAGTTGACGCATACCCGTTTGAACGCAAAAAAAAGATGGTATTTTGGTAATATAGATCGACCAAATCTTTCCACAGGCTTCAAGAGAAGAGTGCTACCCCTCATTGACAGATTTGACTAGACTCTAGTTTTTTTTATTTTTTTATTTATAATTTCATTAACAAAACAGTAATTACAAAGAAGTGGAAGGTAACCGGACAACAAGCTGTGCCGCAACCCCCTTTTGAATAATAAACCCAATCCTACTGATAACAAAATTTTGAACCTTAGAAAACGACACATTACTAGTTTTCTTCGCAAAATAATAGATTTGTAAGAAATATTGTTTGTTTATAATATATCTATCTAAAAACGTCAAGAACACCAAGTTACAACCAAACTATGCACTCGAAAGTTGAAATTTAACCCATTAAATTATTAAATTAAGACCACCCTCAATCTGCTGTTCAAAAAAAAAAAAAAAGACCACCCTCAATCTAGTGATAAGTTACACTATTCCATTTTCAACCCAACCTAACATTTTATTAAAAAATTAATTTATCTATTGATAGAATATAACCGGAAAAAGGTCAAAATTAATTTATCTCTTTATAAGATACTAGGTTAGTAACCCGTGTATTACACGGGTTGAATTTAGGTTCATAATATTAAATAAATATAAAAAAAAAGATTAAGAAAATTAAAAATTATAAATGACATAATTCATTATAAAATATTAATTGATAATTTAATTTATTAAAAAAGATGACAAATTCTTGATTTTTTTTCCTTAAAAATACTCAAATTATAGAGTAATTTATCAAATCTACATTATGTTTGCCAATTTTTTTAAAATAAAATTTTAATTTAGATAAAATTGGTAATTTACTAAATTGTTAATTGAATCTAGTTTTTACATGTGGCAGTGCTGATGTGGACACCTTAAAAAGAAGACAGGTGAAAACAATTTTATTGCTTTATTAGGATTATATTATAAGATAAGATATTAGGATTAAGATACCCGAAAAAGGGTCTTAACCTAAAGCCCGTCCCGTCCACACATGAGGGGGTTCATAAGAGGGCTGCCTCTGTCGGAAGGAGTAACCCAGCTAAGACTTAATGGTAAAGTTTCATGAGAAGACAAACCTTAATAACTAAGATATGCAACATGCCAACATGTATAAGGTACGAGATAAGAGTGACGTTTTTACCCATGTGTACTCTTTGGTTACTTTCTTGGTAGTGTTTGTTAATATATCTTTTATTGGCCGTTAAAAAAAATAATAATAAGGTACGAGATAAGAGTGACAAAATTGGCATCTTAAAGAAATGGGCAATTGGTTTCCTTTATCCTAGACAATCTTGGCCACATTTATAGTTGTATAAACGTCCCAACATTAAATGCTCGATACAACTCGGTGAAGGCAAGGTAAACCTCATACTCGAACATAGCTGATAACTCTCACTCGATACTTAGAAACCCCTTCATACAAACACGTCTTATTTCCACGTTAGACTTTGGTTGCAAAGACCCCCTTCCGGGCCCTTTGTGATGAGGCTAAAGGTTAACTAAGTCTTGTAGTTACATATCTTGAGCTCGGATATCGTTAATTCCACTATGTAATCAACGTGGAGATTCATGAAAGAAACATCTTTCTTTCACCTATACAACCCGACCAAATCTAAACTGTTACACCCATTCATAATCCAACCCAAACCAACCCAATCTAACTCAATTTAGTTGTTACAAAATGCATATTAAATAATTATTTATTAAAAGTTTAAACTATATAAACCCTAATATCCAAATTTAGTATTTGGATAACTATTCATTAAAATTTTAACTTAATCCAAAATTTAATGGTGATAACAAGTGTCTTTTTTTACTAATTAAAGTATGATAAATGTTTGTTGATTATTACCATATTTATCAAAAACCAAAAACTGTCAGTCACACACATGCACTATTTACTTGGACGCGTTTTTCACTTATTGGAGTTCATGGGCGGTGGTGGGCACGCGTCTCATTGTTACCTTCTCATTTTCTCTCTCTTTTGTTGAGATGGGCGGTGGAGCCACAGGTGGGTTTCTTACCCACGGTTTATCTTTCCTGGGTTTCTTACCCACGGTATACTTAAACCCACGGTATACTTTTCTTCTACATAAGGAAACTCTCTCTCTCAGATGCTCCGGTTGTCTTACCGGCGGTTGTGGCTGAGAAGGACGGTGGGTTTGTTTACCCACGATACATATTTCTTTTATGTCGTCGGTTCTGTTTCTCTCTCTGCGACGCCGGTTGTCTCATCGGTGACGGTGACGCTGGCGGTGGCGGTGTAACGTCGTAGCGGCCGCCCTAAAGGCGTTGCTCCGTTAACACCGATGTTGAGGTTTATGTTGATGCCCTTGAGGCGTTTCTCCGTCGATCTGGCGGCTGTACATTGTTTTGTGTGATTTCAGTGGTGCATACGTGCTCTGTACATGAAAGAGGCTCTCTTTGGTCTCCAAATCTGAGTTTTTCTTGCGGTGTTGCTTCGTTTTTGGCGATGATGGTTACGGATTTTAGGGTTTTAATTTGGTCTTTGATTTGTGATGAATGAATCTGTCGGTGTTGCCTTTGCCTGGAGCCTTTACGGCTGTGATGGTTACGAATTTTAGGTTTTCTTTTGCTGTGACGAATGAATCTGACCCGGCCAGAGCCTTTATGGCTGTGATGGCTTTTTGTGTGTCGTTTCCTGATGTGTATCTACACGATGATTAGCGGTGAAGCTACATGGAATTTCCTTCCCAGATCTGAAATTGACTGGGTTTTCTTACTAATCTGTTGTAACGATTTTGGTTTTGGGGTTATTTACTTGATAGCGATGCTTATTGATCTGGTGATGCCTTACTGTTCTGATGATGCCTATTGTTTATACATCTGTGGTGCTCACTGTTCCGGTGACTTAGTGTTTTGGATCGGGCGATGATGATTCCTTTTTTTTTGGCTTTGATGGTTGCCTTTACGGCGTGGCGTGTAAACTCTTTGTTTATCGCAGCCGTGGTTTGACCTCAGCCTTCTATCTCATCTTAGTCTTTAAGACTATGATGATCCTTTCAAAATCTGAGCTCAATATGATCCACTACCTGTTTTGTTTCTTTCTTCTTACAATTTTCGGTTTTTCTGTTTGCTGATGTTATTTGTTGGTTGTTACAATTGATTTGGGATACACTAGGTGCGGCTATGATGATTACTTCCAAAATCTGAGCCTAAAAGGTTTCCTAAAAGTTTTTTCGCTTCTTTAGTTAATTGTCTTTATGGTTTCTCATGTAGGTGAGGCCATCATAAATTTGTTATGTTAGTTTTTGTTTCTTTAAAGTTCATATTACTTTTTAGTTGCTTTGTTTTCTTTATATGTAATCTACATTAAGCCTCTTAGAACCTGCGACCTGATATACAAAGAAATATGAACTTAACTAGAACAATCAATACATTCAAAAGACTTTAACAATCAATACATTCAAGACACTTGAGAAACAACACACTTGAGGACCATGTATAAACTTTTCAACGTATTATATCTTTTAAAAAAGTTTGTATTAAATCAGATACTAAGAATTTAGACCGAAAAAATTCAATGACAAGTTACAGTTTAATGGTTAATCAAATCAACGCATCCCGTAACAATGCACGTGCTATTTGAAAAAACAACTTAACTTTCTACTATGACTTGCCATATGTAAAAAACAATTCTAATCTCTATCACTATAGTTACTTTTATACTATGTGAATGTATGTACATGTTCAAAAAAACTTTCAACCCGCAGCAACGCGCGGTTCTTTTACTCGTATAGTATTAGATAGATTATTGAGTGACTTTTGAAAAAAAAAATATATATATATAATAAATAAAATATATTTCTTTATTACAGCACAACAAAATGACACGAGACCCACCAAGAATTACTAGACTGCCACCGTAATAAGTCTCACTCAACAGTACCACTTGGTATCAAATTATCAGGCATCTACATTCGAGTCAAAACCATAATCAGAGTGATCTAAAGATATTTTGAAAATGAATATAAATGATCAATTAACTGCTTCAAATTTTATAAATTAATTGGAACACGAAGCCCGTCGTAGCTGAGTTGTACATCAAGACCTTCGGTTTCCATTAACTTCAAGAGACCTTCATTCACTTTCTCATGATCCATCAGATGCATCATACCTTCATTAATCACAACAAACACATGATTATTCTATGATTATACTCCATCCTTTTAGCATCTGTTAGTAATCAGTTTAAAAGTTCATGCACATTAACATGAAGAAAGATTGAAATATAAACTCCATGAATTTTGTGTTTGAAGAGTGGTATAGAATTTAGATGTGACAGTTTAGACACATTTACGTCTAACGGGTCAAGTTGGATCATGTTAAATCTGTCAAACGAGTTAAACCAAAAGATTTCAATAAAAAGAAACGGGTCAAATATGTTGAAAATGAACCTAAATATATTCAAATGCATAAAAAAGCATAAATTCAGAGTATTAAAAAAGAAGATTCTGAGTATTATTTTCATAGGGTAAATTGCCTTAGATAGCAACATACTATACACTCATTCTCTGTTCCAGCAACTAACAATGAAATTTTTTCAAAGATGGTAACATGCTGTAATATTTTTTGCACAAATAGCAACTAATTACATGAAAACCGATGACATTGCGGTTTTTAAATTTATCTTTTTCCACATGTCGACGCATAACCGGTAGGTGTTTATATTTCATTTTCTTGAACATATTAAATCTTATTACTATTGTTGTTATTTAAAAATTAAATTATCTATAAAATTCAAACAGAAATACATGAATAGTGTTTGTAAACCTGGTAAAACCCAACGGACTTGTAGTAAAATTACCCATTATGGCCTATTACCCCGAGACCCGCTTTTTTTTGTTGTCACCCCTTGATTAAATGCATCTCCTTTTAGGATAAAATTATACAAAAGTTAAAGTGTTTTGAGTAAAAGATTCAATCTTTAGGCAAGTTCAGAAGACGCACAAAAGAAAAAACAAAAATACCTGTGAAAAGCGTTCTTTTTGGCTTGATTTTTCGAACTTCTTCCAAAGCCTAGGGTTAAAACCGACATTAGAACCAACTTGATAACAAAATATTCATGAAAATGCACTATAGAAAATTTCATGAAGTTGAAAACCTGTGGGAGTCCAAAATGTGTTGAAGAGGATCGATCTGGCCTCAAAGCATCCTAAAACCACAAGGTAAACTAGAAGTCAAATTTTCGAATGTGAAAGTGGATATTAGAGAAGAACAGGAAAAGACTAATTATTACCATTATTAGGATTTCAAAGTCTCTTAAAAGGGAATATTAAAGAAGAACTAGAAGTCAAATTTTTCAAATTTGAAGTGGATACAGGAAAGGTTAATTAATTACCATTATAAGGATATCACAGTCTCTTAAAAGGGGATAAGTCTCATCAGGTATTTCACTAACATCACTGCAACAAACAAAAAGGTATTCAAACATGTGATGCTTCAAATACTATTGTCTTATGTATATGTGAGTGTTACCATAAACCGTTGCATGGTGAAATAAGGACAAGATTAACATGAAGGCAATTTTGTAAATAAACAGAGCTTGGATGGCATGGGCAAATTTGCATAATCAGTTGGAAGAGGAAAATTGTCTACCAAATTATATCATCCAATATGCCTTCCTTCAATTGCTTTATAGTTACTATCACTTTATTTTTTTAAATCTAAAATAGACCACTCTAATTTTATTCTATTTAGAATATCTTCATTATGATTTATTTTAAATCACACAAATTACAGAGCATTTTACTCTATTTATTTTGATAACCAAATATGTATATATTTTTTAAATTAATTTGATACTCATTTTACCTGATGTAACAAACATTGCCAAAGCGGAAGCCCAATGAACGGTAGTTACGGCCATGCCACACTGGAAGTGGAGTAAACTGATGACACAACACACAAATGACAGCATCATAATAAGGAACCATAACCACCCTTAACACTAAAACCCTTTCATGCAAAGTCTACTTAATAGTTATACACACCCTAAGAAGAAGTTGTCAAAATTTCATCAATATTATTAGGAGGAACAAAATAAATAGCAACAAACCTACACCTCAATACTAATTTAGTCACTAGACTTCAAAATTCATTACAAACCATAATAACCATTCAATTTCAGAAACTGTTAAAAGGCCATTCTTAATCATATCTATATCAAAAGTTTGGGGTTGAAAAAAACAACCCGAATAATAATAAAAAAATAAGGCACGGTTGTTTCATGATTTAAGAAGTCAAGTGACCAAATCAGGAATGAAGCAAAAGTATATTGCTTATTGCAATTTTCCAGGGCCAACAAAAATCAATGGACATCTTTGATGAATACAGACATAAGTGATAAGTGCCTAGACTCTAACTTTGCATAGCTAAATCACTTAACTCTATAAAATCCAGCAAAGATATCCGTGGACTTTATTTTAGCAAATGTGTCCTTCTTTGCATGATTAAGTCCTTCAACCGATGAAAACTATTAATAGATCGTTCTTTCTACATGATTAAGTCCCTAAACTTTACAAGGGGACCTTCATTGAGTTTTTATAAGTTATGGGATTTAATCATACAAAAATAAAATCAAGGTACTTATTCGCAAATTCAGAGAAAGTCTGTAGGTTTTCTTTAGTCATTTTCCCTTATCGTGACATCTTACAATCAGACTATCATGAATCTGGGTAAGAATACTTGGAAGAATCATTCAAGAAAGTGAAATTGAACCTTAAGATCATGTACAATAAAGGGCTTTTCATGTATGATATCAAATTGCAACTCTGAGACTGCAGCTCCAGGTGTGACAACGCTCGTGTCTACTAAATAATAATGTGTTTTTTTCATCACCTGCACTTAATTTATAAAACGCCAACTTATTATCATTATTTTTATAATATGCTTGTTATTTCAAAATCCACGATTGAGTAAGAGTTAACCTTTCACCTCAAAATCACGCTCGGCTACATAAATAGGAATATGTGGTTGGACATTGTTAGTCCAGTCACGAAGGTCATCCAAACCTAAAATGTATATCAACCAACTTTAGGGGCATATGTGTAATTTAGGCTATGTGTAGTGTTGTGATGGTGGAAAAATCAAAAAGTTAAGAAATGAGACCTCCAATTGCATCAGCATGAGAATGAGTTATCACAACCGCATCTATTGTTCTTATCCTGAAAAATTAAAATTCATGAGCTCAAAAAGTATTCAGTATTCTTTTAGCAAAAATATGTAAGAAAAAATGAGCTACAGCATTATTACCCATAAGTAGGAAACCAATGGAGAGCGCTTTGGTAGAAGAACCTGTAAGATGAAATAAAAGGATCAAACAGTTAAGATGGGCCAACTTGATTTATATTTTAATATTAAAGAAACGATCCAAATGATTTAAAAGTCACTGGTAGCATGCTCAAATGTTTTACAACCTACTAAAGGGCTCAATCAAAACAAACTTGGATCATTACTTTAGTAGTTTTCAATCATACCTTTTATATTTATTATTAAACAATGTAAATTACAAAAAGAAGAACAAAAGGCGCTGTCAAGTAAACAAAACCGGCAAAGACTTCAATCTGAGCTGTCCTAATTCACTAATCCCTCAATACAAAAGGTGCATTTTGCCCTGTAGTTGATGTACACTAAAGAGATTGAAGAAAAAAAATGAAATTTTCAATTAATTTTTTTTTATATCTCATTTGAGTAAAGAGTATAGACAATGAATGACTGATGAAGGCTTTTTCACATACTTGCCAGCATCTATAAGAATGTTACATACGCCAGAAGAAGGTTTGGGAAAACGAATAAGGATACTCGTATTAAGTCTCTTATTCTTATTTCCAGGCTCCACAGCTTTTGAGCAAACCTGAAAAGCCATTGTGATGATAGATACTCTCTTTATTATTTAAAAAATTAAAAATTAAAAATTAAAAATCCCATTAGTTGTTGTAAATGAGTTAGATTGATAATTACCACACATTTCTTTATGGGATCAGTAAGGCAGCTCACTCTTGGAATCCCTTCACTGGTTCCTGTCCCAATAAATATGATTTCTGGTTGCTCAAGAGATGCCACCACTTGATCTCCTTTTTGCACACCTTCAACAAATTTCATAATAATAATAATAATAATAGGGTTACACTAGTATTGATTGAAGTATAAATTACTAAGTAGAAGGTGTTTGAAATCTCTCAAACTGAAACGGAGGTTATTTGGGATGTATCAAAAGTAAGCAGTTTAATTCACTAGATTAAACAAAAGGGAGGAATTAATGAAACTCACTTGAAATGGAGTGAGGAGGGGAAGCGAGAGTAAGAATGGGGCGGCTCCCATTATACCTGCTCCTGGAATCAACTGAAATCGAAGAAAAAGGGTTTGAGAATGACAGATGTCGGGTCAGGAGGAGGGAAGAAAGACAAGGGCGAACTGCTGCTGCTGCTCCATGTGTTAAGATCATCTGGGACCCCAATACTCAACAACAAACAACACTTGTTTCAATTCAATTCAGAGAACCCCTTCCCTTGTTCAAGAAAACCTTTTCCTTTTTTGGTATTGGTATGGAAAAGGATGACCAAAGGAAAGGTCAATATCTTTTCTCTTGTATAAATTTTCATTTTCACCCCCTTCAACTTGCCTCAAAAGTTCAAATCAGCCTGTTTTTTTTTTCAATTGCAGTGATGTTGTTAAACAACTCCCTCGTAAAGTTACTAAAATACTTCATATCACCTTATAAAAAACTTAAATTTAGGTCTAATAGACAAGTTTCAACATGGTTTAATTAGACTTGCATGTATATTATTTTTATGTAATACAATAATTTATTTTTAAAAATTGTAACTATGAATATAAGTTTTTTTTTTTAACGGCACACTCGGTTACTTAGAGGTCTCATCATGGCAAACGAACGATGACCCACGACACGTGGTTAAACATCTGACCCACCTCTATAATTTTTCATTTTTTGTGTCTGGTAGGATTTGAACCCTTAATCTCCACATTGGAAGGCAAAGGTATATCCACTCCACCAACCTCATAGATGATGAGAGATAATTATGAATATAAGTATGTTACTATGTATATGTATGCAGATAAAATAATTAAATTATTATTAAATAATAAATAAGCCAAGCTTAAACTTATTTAAGTTTAGCCATAAACTCAATGACAAATTCAGTCGGCGCCGCTTGTATATTACACTCTCATACAGATGTTTAAAGATATTTTCTTAGCTCCACGCCATATGAATTCATGATTCAGCATCATCCCTTTGTTATCTCTATGATAATATCATTTTTCACTCGGTAATACAATTTGATCTTTAAATAAGTGTATATTTGTTCAGCCGCTTCCCTTACGAACTATAATATTATGTGCGTAATGCAGTTATAGCACTACCAAGCGTTCAAAGCTGACCGCAATTCGTGAACTACGAGTAGTAGTATTTTTTTTGGAACGGCATCGATCAGGCGATCTTGGTCTCACGTGTAAACCTACCCTTGCGGGGCTATGTCCAAGGTCGATTACTCGGATCTCCGTGAGAACCAAGACACCCCCTCCTGAGGCTTTCTCCTAGCAGAAACCCCCTCCTGGGACCACACTGGGGTAAAACTACATGTATTACAAACTCTCTTTATCCGCTTGTCATACCTGGGCAGGCGCTATACTACGTTTGGGAGGTCATATGATGCTTATTTTCCAATTCTAGCAATCTGTATCTTATTGTCTCGGTCATCAGGTGTTCTGGACATTTAGTGTTGAACACGAATGCTCAGGAAGTTGGATGTCAAATCAGGAGATGCTCCAACCGATTCAGATACCAAGGGATCTACACGTCAAGTACTTTGGCATTGTGTATTTGTGTGCTATGGGTTACGAATGATCTATCAGTGGCTGCCTCCTAAAAGCTATTATATCAGATAACACATAATGCTTCCAAATAAAACAAATTCTGAAGTTTGAAACACCAACACATGTTTTAACCGCTTTTGAAACAGTTTAACACACAAACGTCTTAGTTAAAAACATGGTTTCAAGAGACCACAATTACAAAATGTTATAACAATGCAGAAGTCAAACCCAGTTTAAGTCTTCCAAAACACAGTTCAAATCCACAGAAACTCTGACCCAGGTGAGTTTAGTAACGGTACTTGGTGGAGTAATCTTTGGGAGCAATGACCAAACCACGGCCCTTCCGAGCCCCACGGTAGACAGTTTCAACAATGTCTATGAACTCCTGTTTGTCCTTCATGGCCCAGTTGATCTTATTGTTGTTACCAGTACCAAGATCAATCATGATATGTTTGTTCCTGAAAAAGAACATTATAGTTGACGGGTCATAAAGTTCATACATTGTATTGAAGTCAGGTACTTCTGTGATGTCCACCAAGTATATAACAGCAAAGTTTTTTAATGTCTCTGCAACTGAAGAGAGCACTTCATCCATCTACAGATACCAAAACAGGGCAAGTTAGACTGATACAAGCAATCATCAGGAAAAACTGCAGCATGTTGTTGGAGGTGGCAAATGAGCAGGTCAGAATTGGGCCAGAATGATCCAAGGTTGGGCTAAACCCCTTTTTGTTGGAACTTTTTTTAAGTTCTTCACATAAACAATTAGTGCCCAAATATGAATGGAAACATTGTTATTCATGCAGATGATAAAATTGGACATTAGGTCAATTAATTGCAAATTGTGGTCAAAGAAACACACTAAATGAATTTGGGTTAGACATTAGGTGATAAAGCATCTTTGGGCATGGATTAGTGCCAAGATAATTATTTAGGGGAATGATTTTCATCACCAATTGTCTTTTAACTAGTATGGGTGAGTAGGAATTAGAGTTGGTAGCAGTTAGTAAAGTCAATGTTTGGTCCAGGCATGCTCATGTATGTTAGTAGCAATGTGACTAGTGGGTAGTTATAGCACTAACTGTTATTTAAGCTTCATCAAGTTTGTATTGTTGGTATGCAATGAATTAAGATCTATCTTCTTCTGGCTTCTGTTGTTCTTCTTTGCATCCTTAAAAAATCATAACAATTACACATTTGGTGACTATTGCTAAGTCAGTACATAAACAAAATGATGCATACACTAAAGTGTCAATTTTATAATGTCATCAATTTGCCCAATCACCCCACTATTTTGTGACAGTCTTGTTAGTTAAAAAAAAATGTTTTTAGCTTGATATTCCTTTCTTGGTGTAAATAGCAGGCTAATTCTAGTTGCATAGGTTAGATATTGTATGCTAACATTGGTTTAGGCTTGGCAGTAAAGGTTGACCAGAAGTATTTGATCCTCATGATTTAAGGACTTGTTTCTTACAAGGTTGAATAGAGTGACTATTATCCTCATGGCTCTTGGACTTGGTCTATCATAGTTGATTATGAAGGACATGCCCGTTACAAATGCACTTGGAAACCATGTGATTTGTTATGACATTGAGGACTATAACCTTATGAAGTTTCATTGAGATAATGATATTAAACATGTACAGATTGGTATGTAGCGTGTGTATGCAATTATGCATTGTATGTTAATTGTGCAAATAGTTGAGTAGTTATGTATTGTACCAATGCCATGTTTGACTAATGCACAATTTGGTCTCCAAGTCTTGAAACTAAGCATTATAGTGGGTTTGTTGTTAAGTTTTTAAACAATAAATTAACATTTTCAAACCACTTAAAATCACAGATCTTAACAGGATTTACATTTTAGAACTTTACGTCAATCCATTAATTTTCGAGTTGCTTACGGGGTTCAAAGCCTATTTATTCATTTAGCAAAGCACTCAACAAATTTAAGAAGGAAGGTTAGGACCTCAGGATGGAAGGACATGGATGTGTAAGCTTTTATTGTGTTGCTTGCTACTAATTAACGAGTTTCTTATTAATGGTTACAACTTGACCCCAACATGTGGATCGTAGACTATCACTTTAAACAAGTTGTAGTTGGTTATAAATAGTAAATTCTTTAAAATGTCTTCGGTAACATATAATGTTTTAAGAATATATGAACCTGCAAAATATGGGTGCCACACACTAAAAGGTTCAATGTTGTCATCTTTATACATTAGAATTGATCTGCAAAAGACCATGAAACACAAAACGGAATGGTTTCCTAAAAAAATATTTTTGTTAATACTGTTCCTTGCCATATCTCACCATTCGTGTTTCTAGCAAAATGTCTTAAAAACAACTAAAAAACAACCAATTTTCGTTATTAAAACAATGAGATTAAGTTACTCCAAATAAGCAAAGTAAGCTGATGAAAGTTCGAATTTCACCACAATGTTTATTTATAACTAGTACCATCCAAATCTGGATGCGTGGTTTCATTAAGTTCAGGTAGTCATTGGATTCGACTCCATGTAGCATCATATGTATGCTTCATTCATCAATGTAAACAATAAAAATGTGATCATATTAACTCGGTTACATGTTATATGAAGTTAAAAACCAATCCCAATCCCTAGACAAGTGCACAATTTATATGACAGAAGTTTCTAAATGCATGAATTTGCACCTATGTCCGTGTCAATTAACTCATGTGAAAGTGTGATTTGATTTACATGCATTAAGATGGAACACCAGAGAAAATTATAAAGCCTATGGATGGAATGATTGGGCTTATCGTCTATTGCTTAAACCTAATGCAGAAAACTAGAGATGTTCAGTACATGCAAGCAGGATGATGCCTCTGTGAATCAAAATCTAACCTTAAACTAACTTCAAGGCTATTGCCACACACCCTTTCGAATGTCTTCCACAACTACATTCCAACTTGCAGAAAGATGTTTTCCTTACTGATAATAAGATGCATCATCTATCTATTAAGCCGTTAGAATCTAAACATCCATTGTAGAATTGATAAAGATTAAAGTATATAGCACAACTAGTCTAAGTTATAGACGTCCTCGATTTCAAAATCGGGCATCACAGATACACAAGTCAATAACCAGCGAAATTTTAAACAGAATCAGGTAGTAACAAAACAAGGCTAGGTATGATCGGACGGAGGAGGGAGATGAAAAAGAGGCAGGGTAAAGAAATTGAAGAATAAGATGGTTGAAACTAGGGTTTTACCTGCATACAAGTTTCGTCCCAATCATGGCCGAAACGGATGACGACGAGACGCTCCTCCTCAGCGAGAATCGCCTGATCGACGGCCCAGCCGGAGTGCAAGTGCGGTAGCAAGTACGACATCTCTCTCTCTCTCTCGTCTTCTGGAGAAGGAGAAAGTGTGATTGTTGAAAAACTGATGGATATGGAGCCTCGCACTTGGCTTTTTATGTTGCGTTGCATACAAGCAATTAGGTTATGAGAACCGTAACTTTAGACACCGCTAATCTTTCCACTTTTTTTTTACTACCATCTCAACATCATAATAAGGGGAGGAGGAAAAAATTAGCCATAAAATGACACCAATTTAGTGAAAATAAGCCTTGTGACTCCAATGGTTGCAAGGCTTCTAACATTAAAGCCTTAAGTCTTTATGAATTTTAATTCCACTCACAAAATCTTACGGCTTGGGGTCGCCTCAAACGGTATCGTTGCCACTTGAAAGCCACGGAAGCCACCCAAGGGAGCGGGAAGGATACCGTCTCCCCTAATCAACTTTTTATCTTTCACCTATTTTTGTTTGATTTATCAAACCAGTTTAACTCCAATATTATTTTGATGCATATTTCACTCATATTTTTTTTAATTTATGTACAGAGGGTTGCGGCGTATCTTGTTGACCGTTTACCTGTCACGTTATTGTAATTTGATCATATAAGTTAAGATTGAGAATATATAATATATTTATATTAGAATATTAAAGATTTAATTTCCCTGTTAAACTATAAAGTAAATATTAAATCGCTTAGACAGGTATAAAGTTACTATTCTAAAAAAGAACTAGTTTACATCACGACACTCATAATCCTTCTGCTTTCTCATTTTTTAATAATTATAAAATAAAATAAAGAGACGAGAGAGAGAAAAGTTAGAGGTGGAAATAACGTATATGAGGAAGGAGAGTTATTTTTATCTAAAACCGTAATTAATAGTCACGTCTAGAGGGAAACTCATTGCACAAGGTAAAATAACATAATATTTTATTGGATGCGTAACATATGCCACTCATTTATCATATTCGCATAATCGCATCACACCATGAACCCGTAATTTCTAACATATGCCAGGGTCACTCATTTTTCGTTCTTTCTTAACATTTAATACATTAAAGACATAAGCAGGGAGAGTCTATCATTTGACCTTGATGGGGTTTGAAAGTCATTGCATTGCAACTGGTGTTAAGTTTTCTCAATTGACCCCCTCATTAGTCATTACCCCCATGCATGTTACCGTAAACACATAGCTGATGGTTTTATAGCTTTCCCGATCAGATAATTGATCAAATACACCGTATGCATGATTGACGTTTGAAAGCTTTATGTCATCCGCAACATGCAAGGGACATCCACTCATCCAGCCTAAAAGTAATTTCTCAATTAAGTAGTCAATTTATCAATTTTCACAGCCGCGTTAGCGTTAAACCTTGAAAAATATATACACAAGTATACAACCTTTTATAGATAAACTCGAAAGATAAGAAAGAATGACATTTGCTGATGATGTAAACAAAGATTTCTAGCTTTAGTATAAAATTTAATTATGAAATACCAACACATTATGAAATGGTAAATTGGTACATTGTCATTAATAAAATTTTAATACACCAATATGGTAAAATGACATGACCAAAACATACCATATAAACTACAACCACCATAAATCTATTTCAAAAGTTCCTACTAAGTTCCACAAAACCTCAACAGACAAATATATAATAATGAAAAAGAAACAGACAAATAAATTAACCCAAAACACCACCAGGGCACCAACTTTATGCACCCATAAAACCTACTGTTGCTTGCACTCAGGTGGTCTCTCACCCTGTTCACCACCAGCATGAACAATACCACCCTTCTGCATTTAACAAAAACATCCATAAGCTTCAAATTAAATTATATGTATATTTTAGAAAAATATTAAATGGGTGTCGTTATATCACCTTTTGACCAGAAGACTGCAAGATTACATTCAAAAATAAAGAGAAATGTGAATTAGTATATTTCTAAATCAACAAAAGAATTCAAAGGCAAATGCAAGAAGTAGAAATAAACCTTGTTTCCCACAAAAGCTCTTTTTCATAAAACAATCAACTTTAAGTTAAATGTGTATTAGTAACAACTTTAGGTATATTAACTCATTCTCATAGATTGCTGGGTTAATGATATGTCACCTTCCACATCATATACCCAGTATGCTTGATACAATCTGGCAGAAAAAGGTTGGACAAGTAAAGAAGACTTGAAATGATTTGTGCCACATAGCATACACATTACTTCATAGATGTATAAAGATTACTTGACATCATTTTTTGAAAAAACCAGCAAACTTGTAACCTTTTACAAGTTGGATAGGTAATTGCTTACTAAAAACGAATATAAAATAAGGTGTAACTTAGTTTATATTTTGTGCCCAGACTAAAGTATAATTAAATCAAGAAAACATGCAAGGTTTGGTTTATACTTCATGCAGGTTGCTTAATAAATTAATCAAATATTGTGAGGAAACTTTACCTTCTTGCTCTTGCCCTTTGTCTCCTCTTCATCTTCTTCATCATCATCCTCTTCATCATCCTCTTCATCATCTTCTTCCTCATCTTCCTCATCATCATCAATTTCATCATCATCATCTTCAATACCTTCAAAGTCATCCTCTTGAACAGCTTCACCGGTAAACCAAGAGACCGCATGAGGGATTATTTTATCACGGATGGTTGATCTGTGGTAAAAAAAAGTAACAATAACATCGTTAGGTTACTTTCAGGAATGAAAACTACAAAGTTGAAATAATTAACAAAAAGATGAAAGTAAAAAACTCACCCTATATCATAGTCTTGCTCCATTTGATTCTGAAGTTCTTCAGCCTGCCAGATCACATGACTACAAAGTGAGTACCAAGACAGAGTGACACAAAATTAAAAGATAATTTCAAACTACTTTGCCAAATGATTTTACCATCTCTTCATCAATATCATCCTCGTCCTCTGGCACTTGTGGAGGGTTAAAAAAGTTGAAAAAGCTTTCACAACTTTCTGTTTTGGTTATGGGTTTGGCATTCTTTGATCCCTTTTTTGGCTTTTTCTTCAATATTTTTTGTGTCAAACATTTCCCAGGTAACCATTCGATTTCAGTCCTGAAGAGTACAATATAACAATAAATAACATGCAACTAAGAGGAAACATTGCAGAAATTGTATAGTGAAATAAGAATATATTGAGTTACCCTATAGCCTTTTCTAAAATAGGCTCATCGTCATCAATCATATGATACGTTTTGGTCAAAAGAGAATTCTTGAAGAATGGATTGGAGTCAAAGAAGAAATCAAGCTTAAAACCCTTAGGGTCATCTATGCGACACCACTTAATATCCTTCAGATATTTGAGTGCTTCTTCATCTCGTTCTGAAATCTGATGATAATGTACAGAACATATTAAACAGTGCAACCAAAAAGCAAATACCATCTTTTTGTAATTGATTCTATATTAGTGCAAGTTATAAACACAGTTTATACCTCCTCAGCCAATATTTCATTATTCTTCATTGCATTTAACCAAAAATTTGGCACACCCTTTTCTGTAAAGAGACATTTTACAGGAGTTACATTAAGTTAACATTGACATTTGACAGGGAAGGTGCAAAAATTATTAAAAGACTTAGGTACCTTCTTTTGATTTATCATCTGCATCCATTGCAGATTCATCATTCACTCCAACTTCAACACCATTCACTATATCATATCTCTGCAGTTCCAGAACATGGTTAGGTACACTGCTTTAAATAATGATGAGAACAATGTATTTTAAAATATCTAAGTTAAAGTCGTTTTATTCTTCTGAGTTCTGATATTTAAATTCTCTCTTAAAAAAGGAAACACGCTGATCTCCATTTGACATGAAGGATGTAATCTAAGGGAAAAAAGTTACAACAAAGTTTATAGAGGAAATGGAATCAGTAAAACCAGAACAAAGTATCTGATTACCTTCGAATATAGTGGAGCGTATAATTTTTGGTATTTTGCTTCAAGAGCAGCTCTTTCTTCAAAAAATTTGGCCTCAAGCTCATCGTGTTCACTCTGTTGCATGTAAATAAAATAACAGTATCATTTAGCATTGCAACAGATAATATATACATTACCAGTGATTAAATAAAAACCATACTGAATGCAGAAAACTAATAAGAATGCATTTGTTCCACAATCAAAAGCAAACTAAAACAACCCCCTTACAAAATTAATTTTGACCATGCCAAGATAACATCAGTACAAACAAATAATACTTTGACTATGCAATTAACACAAAAGTTACATCAAACAAAATGATAATAAAAAGTTGATAGAACTGGAATAAACCGATAATTGTTCGACTATGTCCTTACCAAAAAGAGTTACATAACAACAAAGAAAATAGATAATGGCTATAACTGGAATAACATAATCATTTTGGAAGGAGAAACTGATACATGTACAATCAACAAGAAAAAGTTTGTTGGAAGTATTAATTACAAAGTGAGTAAAGCATACCATATCATAGTGTTGAGTATACATCTAAAGTAACCAGGAATCTTTCAGTAGAAGATTTTATTGTTAACGAACCAAGACACAAATTTGAGCATTCGATTCCCATGTTCAAGACAACCATAATAAAGATCATTTCTCATCAGTGCAAGTCTCATTTATCTCTCACCAACCCATAGTATGTCCTGTCAATCACTTTCCCTGATAAAACTCTACATATATTCACTTCACTTTAAATGACCATTACCTAACTCCCCAATTAAGAATCATTAAACTTGTAATAGTCCCCTAAATTAAATTACTCAACATTATCTCGATTCTCCAATTTAGCCACAAACTATGTCAAAATCACTAACCATGCAGACTGATTATAAACAGTTTCAGTACACATCCAAACACTCTACAAATTACACGTGTTCAGTAAACGAGCATAAATCAATCCAGAAAAACAATGTATTGGAAATAATTCGATCATTTTTACCTGAATTTCTCTTAGAACCTCAACTCTCTTCCGGACCACCGGACTCAAATTCTCGAGAACATCCGAGTGCTGCCCCGCCAGGTTCTGAAGCTTATCCTGCAAATAGAAACACCAGTCAAATAACAGAACAACAAACCCTAGATAAAACTCCGCAACTATATCAAAAGCACAAATCGGAACAGGAGAACGTCAGAAACCACCTTTAAAGCGTTTACAAGCCCAACACGATCCTCCGCACTGAGAGCTGCAGGATTAACGAGATGAAACAAAGTTCAAATTGACCTGGCGTAACAGTATATTAGGGATTTCGGGATAAGGTGTGAAGGTACCTGCAGCAGCGGCCGGTAGAGAGGCGCCTAGATCGGAGACGTCAAACTGTTCTTTCTTGTTGTTGCCCATGGCGGACGGTTGTATGTATATCTGAAACCCTAACGAAAAGAGTGGAGATGGCAAACGAGGAGAAAGGGAGGGAAAGTGAAAAATGGATAGATAGGGGGCGAGTGGGCGGTCTGATCTGTAGTCTCTCTCGCGTTTTGTGACCTAATAATGGATTTCTGTGGGTTTATATAGTCACGAAATGAGGAACGAGGTGAATCGTTGGTGGCGGGGCGCGTTTAAGTTTTGTGGGATTTTAAAGTTGGGTTATGACCGCATTTGGGCTGGGCTGGGCTCGTTGTTTAGTTGATGCTGGACCGGTTTGATGATCATTGAACATTTTAACATGCGGTTTTGAATTAATTTGATCTTAACATAGATTAAAGAAAATGTAAAGAGGTTATAACTTATAAGCGATCGGTTTAAATATCAAAACATAGAAGATTAAAGAAAACATGTCATCGTTGTACATACGAACTTTAAAAAAATACCAAAATGCATTTATGAATTTATATATAATTAGTATAAACAGAATCTAAAATCGTGGTAATTCTTTAGAAAAAAGAAATAAAAATATATCATATTTAATCAAGCTCGGTTTTTAAGAAAATTACGTTGGCATGGAATTGCGCATTATGTCTGTGACATTGAATACACAAACACCTCTAAAAGAAACGACGAAACATAACGAGGAAACGATAAACAAAAAAGAAACCTTCAGAACGTTAACAACTCCACTAACAAGGTTAATACTCCAACATTACTTCAATGGTTTGATGCCATGTCTGATACCCTTTGAGAGAGATAACTCAGCTGATGTGGATCATTAACAAAATTTAAATTGGTTTGCATGCATAAAATGGTTTAAATTTAGAAGATGAATTATCTTACATACAAAATATTATTTTGTTTCAAAGTAACAAAAAAAGAAAACTAACAACCTTTAATTGAAAGTTTATATATTAATGTGGTTTATATATATATTATGAAAAAGTAATTGATTAACAAAATTTAGCACTCAATGTTGTACCTTACAATTTGTTTAAAGATCAAGAAAGAAATTAAGACCATACCTCAACAAATCATTTCATCCTCACTTAGTCACTTTACTATCTATATATAAAAACAGAAATCCAAAAGCTTCATTCTCATTCTCAACTGACCTCCTGAGTCCAAGATCCAAAACAACTAACACAACAAGCTGTTGAACTCTAAGCATAAAACAATAACCAAATTTTTAACCCCTTCTACTACTCACTTCTTCATATCTATCAACAAACATAGGTGGATACAAATCTTTACCGCCTTCTGCTGAATAAAGATCAGTATCACTTCTTCTTGCTGTAACCCCCTTTGAAAGTGGACTAGGTTTTCGACCATGAGACCGCCTTTTTGCTTTGATGGACTCAGTGAGACTCATGTAACTCGGTTTGCTTACGCTTCCCTCTTTACTACCACTCTTGCTAGATAAACGAGTTTCTGAAGTTGAAGTTGAAGAGTTTGTCGATGATGCCGTGTCATCAAACACAGAGCCAGAACCCGGGTTTGTTGATGATGACTGAGTTAATGGGCTCGAGATAGACGGTTTTGTAGAAACCCGGGTTGAGATTAGATTCTTTCGGATATTTACCGAGTCTTGTTTGGTGGTATAGGAGCAAGATTTGACGCTACGGTCATCAAGATTCTTTGTTTCAGATGAAGCTTTATGAGAAGCATTGCTTTCCCAAGTTTTAGCAGCCATCCAGCCATTTAGCCAGCTCCATTCAGAGTTTTGTTTACCTGATCTTGGGGAACCTGTCTTGTTCGTCGCTAAACTATTGCTTGGATTCGTCCTTTGTCGCTAAAAAGCCAAACGAAAATCACTTGTGTTAAAAGGGTTGGAGGGTAATAATCAAGTTGTAAACATGTTAATCAGGATGATAAGTTGTAAGGAAAAAGTTAAACATGTGATAAACTAGTTAACGGGTCAACCTGTTTCATTGAACATGTTGACCGGTTGACCTCATATTTTCCGTTTCGTGTTTCGGGTATTGTTGGGAGTTGCCACTCCCATAGTATAATAGCATAATAATCATGTGAAATGAATATACAGAATTCCAAAATGGCAAAATGATCACCTGTTGATAAAAGGCATAAGCTTTAGCTCTATCCCTCTTAATGGCACCATCTTGCTTCATTTGTTCTTTTGTTCTCAACTCTTCTGCTGTTCCATTGCTATTGCACCATCCACCCTACTCACAGTAAAATTGAAAAACATTATCCCGGTAACTAATAGTTACTGTTTCCATTGCAAAAACAACAGTTTACATAAATATTTCAATGTACCTCAGGTTTCTTGACGGTGCCAACTTGGTTTCTAGATGCTAAAGGACATTCTGTGGTCCGAGCAGATTGAGCTCTGGCCCGAGCCTGAGCCCGAACAAGAGCTTGCATGCACCTCAGTGTCACATCAGCTTGTTTTCTAACTAGCCGACCTCGTACTATTGCTTGGAGCCTCACCAATGCTTTTAGTGCCCGTAAAGCTCGTCTTGCCTACAATAGGCACATCAATAAAACAAGATTGATAAAAAAAAATATGTTGATTGCATTTTGTGATGGTATTATTAACCTTCAACTGGTGGTAAGTTTAACACACACCCATACATAGGGCTGTAAACAAACCGAAATTTCATGAAATGTTTGTGAAATCGTTTGGGCGGGAGTTCGTTTGTGTTCGTTCGTTTACTAAATGGACAAACACAAACAAAAAATCTTGTTCGTCTAGCTTAACAAACGAAAACGAAAAAAGTCCACGTTCGTTCAAATGTGTTCGTGAACGTTCGGTAAGTGTGTTCATGAACGTTCGTTTGTATACGTTCGTTTGTGTTTGTTTGTACAATCCGTTTGTGTTTGTTTGTTTGTAATATTGCTACCTTCAATAATATTTTTTAATAATAATTATCATTAATTATTAATCTTCCTAATTCCTAAATAGTAAATACTAATAATCCTGTCCTTTCAAAAAAAAATTAATCATAATAATCTTCACATCTACCATCGCAGATTCACAATCATTTCTCCACTAAATTAGGGTTTAACTCTTCACCATTCCACCAACGCCTCCACGAATCTAGTACAGGCATCCGACTCCACCTCCATTCACCGCTTCCACGCTTTCGGCATCCACAGACCACCGTTTCAACTGCACCTCCAGTCTCCGCCTCACCAGTCCGCCCACCGCCATCCACTGTGTCGCCAGTCTATAAGTTTATCTAGTCCTCCACCTCCCTTCTACTTGGATGTTGTTATCAAATGGTCAAATGGGTCAATTTGTAGATGTGAATCTTGATCTTTGGTAAAGTTTATATTTGTTTGGTTTGTTTGTTTCATTTGGTTTGTTTGGTTCGTTTGGTTTGTTTGGTTTGTTTGGTTCGGTTCGTTTGGTTTGTTTGGTTCATTTGTCTAGAAATGTAAGAAAATAACAAACAAACACAAACAAAGCTCTCTGGTTAACAAACGGACACAAACAAAAAATATCGTTCGGCTATTTGTTCGTGTTCGTTCGGTTGTCCGATAACAGGTTAACAAACAAACACAAACATGTCTTGTTCGTGTTCGTTTGGTTCGTTAACAGCCCTGGCGGCCATACACACTACTCCGAAAACTAAAACTCTTTAAAATTACAACTTTTTATCAAGTTTGAACCTAAATCTCTCTTATCAAATTCCAGATTGAACACTTTTTTAGTGTTGACCAAAAACTCAGCATACTGCTATGTCAAGTGGTGAAAACATACCAAATCGGACCAAAAACGAATAAGGTGAAAACAGAGAACCGGACCAATTTTGTGTGTTTTGGGGTCGGTCTTCGTCAGTCAGGTTCTGTTGGGGTCGGTTCATCTATTTTCTCGGTCGAGCCCGCAAGATTCTCACCCTTAATGGCGATCATGGGTCAAATAGTGGACCGACCCCGGGATTGAAGTCAACCAAGGACGAGGACCAAACAGATTTTGAGTATTTCGGATCGGTTCATCGGTTTTCTTGGATCAGTTTAAAAGGAATGGAGCTTAGAAATTACCAGAAAAGAACGAAAAACGGATTGAATTCGAATGGCAGCCCATTCTTTCCTGACGAACATGAAATCTTTAGGCGGAGCTCTAACCACAGTAGCCACAGCAGCAGAAAACGAAACCTCTTCAGACCGAGAAGCATCCGAGGTTGACAAACGACCCACGTTTTTCACCCCCTTAGAAGATGACGTCACCGACGAACATCCGGCCGACGGGCTCCTCCATAGCTTCCATGTTCTGACCTTGTTTCCCCCGATCTTCTCCTACCAAAACAAAACACCCGATTAAATCAAACGTAAGAAATTAAGAATCTGTGTACCAATTTAGAATTAGACTTACTTGATCAGAGCTACTGGAATTCGACTTCTGAAATCCAATTAATGATTTGATCCATTTTGCAGAGCCTCCCATTTGAGAGAACCACCGAAGCCTGAGGAGCTCTGATTCCTCTGTTCTTCGTTCAATTTCAAGAAAGTAAAGTGGGTTTTAGGGTTTGAAGGGGAAGGGGGAGAGACGTTTGAATTTTGAAAGGAAAAGCAGGAAGGAAGTTAAAGCAGAAAAGAAAGTAACGGATAGTTTTTTTGCTTTCTTTCGTAATTAATAAGGAAGATTGCGTTGTAATTAATGGGCGCGTAACGGCGTGAATGCGTTTCCTTGTTTTGGGGGGCTTTTGTTGTTGAAGAGCGTGTCAGAATTCAAGGCTTTCAGATCCCAAGAGACTACAATGGGCCAAAACCTGATTGGGTTTGTTTAGAAACAAACAATTTGTGACAGGCCCAAAGTGTCCATTCATAAGCTATTCGTAATGGATTTGAAAAATCCTTTTTTATCCTTTTCACGCTCCTATCGTGTCCATCATCCCATTACGGTGGGGCGCGGAAAATGATTTTAGTTCGAACGGTGTAAGAATTTTAACGCTAAAAAGGGGGAAAAGGAACAAAAATATAGTCATTGAACGGTTATATTATTTAATTGTTTTCTCCTTTTAAGTTATAAGTATACTATCTATCTCTATATATATATATATATATATCACACAAAATTTACACTTTCATTCATTCTTTCAATTCTACTACTCCCATCGTTTTTTAAACCTTCACAATCATCACACGAAGAATACGAGGATACCGCTATTTTGTTGGATTTTATGCGTAAAACGATTATGACAATCGTTATACAAACATAAGCATTTCACAAGAATAGAAAATAAATGAAAGTCTAACCGAACCGACGATCAAGATACGGAAGTATGATCACGAACAGCAACTCTATCAGTCCCTGCAAAACCTGAAGAACACAGAAACAAAACGAAAGGAACCGGGCTTGTGTTTGACACAATTCCCTTAAACAGATTCGACGTCTGTTCCCAGGGTACACCGGTTCAAAACTGTGTGTACAGCCGGACGAGATACTTGCCTGAAAAACGGTCGGAATGAAGCTGTAGACGGAGATCAGCAGCAGCAGCACAACGTTGGAATGCAAATTTTCTGTGTCTTCTTTCTGCCCACAATTCGTGTTCTTATACACGTAAACTGGGCATACGAAGTGAACATCATTAACCAGTAATGAATGATCGATTTATGTCCATTAATCCGTAATGAATGATCAGGTTTGGAAAGTCAAAAGTCATTTCTAGAATCATCTTAAAATGGTTCGAAAATTAACAAAAAACGTGTCGTCCACGGACACATGTTTCGGAGCTGCATTCGTGTCCGCAGGTCGCGCGGGCACGAGTTCAGAATTTCGACCCGATTAGCCAATTTTTGCACCCCCCCCCCCCTGCGCGAGGGTATGAGCTAGAGTAAAACATGACACAAGTGATATCTAGAGCTTTGAGGTTTATCCTTATAAACCAATTCACCTTTTGTTCCCACACCAATGTGGGATAGCTCACATCACATTTTCCAAACTTGAACAAACATTCTTTTGAGATAAACATCTCATTCACACACATTTTCCAACATATTTCGTCCGCCATAGACTTGAAACGGCGATCCTCTTCAACTTAATTTCCCAGACCAATTATCAGACGAACGCCTATTGAACGGGATCGTGCTGCGGCCAACAAAAAGTTGATTGATGATAATTTTTCAGAGAATCCAGTCTACACCGACCTAAAGACGTGTTTTAATCATTTTCGTGTGAGTACACGATTGTTTTTACGTATAGCCAAAGATTTGGAATAAAATTTTGATTACTTTCAACAAAGATGTGACGCACGGGGAAGGCTTGGATTCACATCGATTCAAAAATGTACGTCGGCGTTATGCATTTTGGCTTACGGCAACACGACCGGCATCAACGATGAGTAATTAAAAATGGCGGAGAAGACGACGAGAGATTTCATGGAGAAACTTACAAAAGGTATTGATAAATTATACAGTGTCCGCTATATGCGAAAGCCATCGTGGAATGATCTATAAAATTTATACGAGCATCATGAGCAAGTCCATGGTCTACCAGGTATGCTTGTTAGTATATATTTCATGCATTGGGCTTGGGATAATTGTCTTAACGCATGGAGAGGGCAACACACACGGGGTGATCAAAATGGTCCAACGGTTATTTTGCAAGTCGTATGTTCAAATGACCGTTGGATGTGGCATGCTCACTTTGGTGTAGCCGGCTCTAATAATGACATTAATATTCTGGAAAGCTCTAAGGTAATTGAGGAGTACGTTTCGAGGAAGGGTACGAAGGCCTCGTTTTGTGCAAATGGAAACTACTACCCTCATGGTTATCTTTTGAGTGACGGCATATGTCCGGAGTTTTCATTCATCGTCAAGACTTTCAATGACCCCATTGATCCGAAACGAAAGTACGTTACAAAGGTCCAAGAGTTCGCAAGAAAGGACATCAAGTGTTGCTTTGGGGAGCTAAAAAATAAATGGCATTTTGTGAAAAATCCTTATTGATTGTGGACAAAGGACAAAATGAAAAATTGCATGTGCGTGCTGTTATTATTTTGTATAATATGAACAAGAGTACAAAGGCAAAGCGATTTGTGCAGATCATCGCCCCGAACACGTGGTGGAAACACCATATTAATATCCTATTTGACTGATTTCAACCGTTAATTTGGATTGAAATAGAAAAAATGACCAAATTTGAGAAAATAATCAAACCTCATACCCTAAAATGATATAATTTCATAAATTGGATTAAAAGTGTTAAAATATACAAACTTTTGGAACCAAAAGTGAAGTTTACTCTTGATTCTTTTTTGCAATTATACACAAACATAAAAGAAAATGCTCACTTTTCCTCTGCTCCTACACATATTTATGAAGTCTAAAATTATTATATAATACAATGAAATTTGGGAGATGAATAGGAGACTTTTTATTTCTCATGGTTTGACCATAAAACTATAGGGTTTTGACAGTTTCTACCCATTAAACTTTTAAACATTTTTTTAACGAAATAGTAAATTTTTGGTTTTCATAGTTTAGTCACATATGTTTCATAATCTTAAAGTTTTTCTTTGTTTTAAGTTTTGTTGTATTCTACTTTGGCCACGAAACTTTTAACTTTTCTACTTTCGTTTTTAGTATACTTTTATAATCTTATACTTTCACCACGAGACTTTTAAACTTTTACGTGTTATAACCCTTAACTTAGTATATTTTTATAGTTTTATACTTTCGCCACGAGACTTTTACACTTTTACGTTTTATACTCCTTAACTTTTTAACCCCTCTAACTTTTAAAGTTTTTTTTTTTTTTTTTTTTAGTTTTGTTGTCTTCTAATTTGGCCACGAAACTTTTAACTTTTCTCTTTCGTTTTTAGTATATTTTTATAGTTTTTATACTTTCACCACGAGATTTTAGACTTTTACGTTTTATACACCTTAACTTAGTATATTTTTATAGTTTTATACTTTCACCACGAGACTTTTAGACTCTTACGTTGTATACTCCTTAACTTTTTAACCCTTTAACTTATAAAGTTTTTTATTTTTGTTTTAAGATTTATTGTCTTCTACTTTTGTCACGAAACTATTAACTTTTCTACTTTCGCTTATAGTATACTTCTATAGTTTTATACTTTCACCACGAGACTTTTAAAATTTTACGTTTTATACCAGTTAACTTTTTGACTTTCGTTCAGTATACAAATTCAACCACGCAGCAGCGCGCAGGGTGATAAACATCTCGTTATCATTAAAAGCTTATCACTAAAACATTAAATGTTGTATATAAAGAAGTCTTAAAGGATTATTTTTTCATGTGGTACCAGGTGATGTGTATATTTTTTAAAACAATGGCAAAATATTTTGAACACAATACATACACACAATGATCCTAATGTTAAAATCACATTACTTACATTCAGTAATTTTATGGATGACTGTGTTAGTCCAATGTTCAGTTCTTATACGTTAATATAATTCGAATCATATTCAAAAGGGACTGTTAGGAGTTAACTCTCCTAAATTTTCTTGGATGTCTTGGGTCCCTCTTAAAGTCAGTGCTTTTGCGTGGATAGCGGCTATGGGTCGCATTCCGTCCAAAGTTGGGTTGGCCTCGAGAGGGGGGTCTTCAGAGGTTTTATGTCTGGCGTGTTGGTGCTCTGACGAGACCTCGAACCATCTGCTCTTCCAGTGCCCTCGGGCGATCGAAGTTTGGGCTAAGGTGGGAAGATGGTGCCGATCCTCCTTGACCTCTTTGTCGTCGGTCTCTGATGTCTTAAATTTTCATGTGGACTGGAATGGTTCTAAGAAAGTCAAGAAAGTTTTTCTAGGTATCCTTCTGTCCACTATCTGGAGCATTTGGAGAGCACAAAATAACCGTATTTTCAACAACAAAGTGGAGAGGGCTGATCTTGTGTTTGACAACATAAAGTCGGTATCTTTTTATGGATCATTAGTAGGGGGAATTTAGACACTATACAATGGGCTCAATGGTGTAACTTTCCATTCACGGAATTGTAATCCTCTCTCTAGCTTCTTGCTCGAGAGTTTTTTTTTTAATATATTGGTTGTTTCTAAAAAAAACTTATCTTTTTCATTATATTAATTTTTCATAATGAAAAGTATAAATTGCATAACAAACATATCATTCAAATTGCATTATCTTAGATGTGTACGCGAACCCGTGTAGTACACGGGTTACAAACCTAGTTAGGGTGGACGGTATACATGCCGCCACCCTCGGCATCAAGCTCGGTACCAAACATGCTGAATCGGCATGCATACCCAATCCATAATTATTTTCGGCATCGGCATGGATCACAAGTTTTTCGGCATTTGAATGCCGAAGTATGCCGAGATTTTTGTGTGTGTGAGGTGGTGCCCACTTCCAAGTTTACTGAGATTTTATGGTACCCACTTCCAATCATGCATATCCACCAATTCTACATCAATTTTCTCTCTCCTGTTGACATCACCTCATTGGTCACAATTTAATGTCTAAAGCATAACTTAGACAAACATACATCCCACCCTTATTGGTCACAATTTTACGTCTAAAGCATAACTTAGACAAACATACATCTCACCCTTATTATCTTATTATAATGAGCAAAATATCCTTCAAAAGTACATAAAATGTTTATTACTTCCATAGTGAAAGTTATTACACATGTTATCATTTGTGTAGTTCACTCAAACATGAAAAACTAAAAATGATCTACAAATCACAACTTAATTAAATCCCCTATACACATCTAAACCGTATTGATAATTTATGCAATTAACTATATTCTTTATATTCTTTATATTCTTTATTTTAAAATTTAAAATTATGATTATTATGATAGTGTGGGTAAAGTTTAAATACCAAAAAAAAATTATTGTATAAACTTAAAAACTAATATATAACCATTAAATTTCAATTGATGAAGGTTATTTAGGTAATTTTATGCTTCATTTTTCTTTCTTCATGTTTATACACTTAATGGCAACCTAACGATCTAAAAAAATAAAAAAACTAAACAAAAATCATTTTTTTGTCTGTCCGACTATGTTGCATATATGCAATATATGCAACATACCATGTTGCATTTATGCAACATAGTCGGACAGACAAAAAAAAAACAAAAAAAACTTTTTTTTTTAAATCATCAGGTGGATATGAGTGGATATACATGAAATTAAATTAAAAAAATATCAAATTACCAAAAAAAAAACATTATTTGATATAGTTTTTCTTTATTTTTCTTACAAGTTTGTACGATAAAAAATTGTTTGTAAATAAACTTTACCCATGTTAGTATTATATATATTATATATATTATCTCTAATTATCTCTAATCTCTAATACTAATAAAGCATTAAAATTTTTGCCAAATGTCTCATTTCTAGATAATCCACATCATCATTGCCACATGTTAAAATCACATTCAATTATCAATTTTAGAAATTATCAATTTAAGGCTAATTACCAATTATATCCAAACTAAAATTTCATTTTATAAAAAAATGACAAAGTTAACATAATAAATCTTCTTATATAATCACAAGTTAATATTTTGTAATAAATTATGTCATTTATAATTTCAAATCTATTTAATTGTTTTTCTTTTGTATTTTATCTAATATTATGAAGGTAAATTCAACCCGTGTAATACACGGGTACTAACCTAGTAATTATATATAGAGAGATGGTAGTTAAATATTATATAGGTTTCAAAACCTTTAACAACAATTCAAATTAAATATATTCTTAAGTAAATTAGGGAATCATGTGTTTGGTTTGTATAAATTTCATCTTTAGTTTATAGGTTTTAAAAATTATGGCTATAGTTCAAAGTTTGTATTTTTATAAAACCTTACGCTAACTGTCGTTAGATTGTATTCGTTAAGTCAATGTAAATTAACAATTTTCCTCTACCATTTTATTTAAAAAAAAAATAATTATCAATCACCACTTTGTCATCGTCTTCTTCACCACCACCATTGTCATCGTCGTTGTCATCTCTGCCGCCTCTGATTTTTTTTTAATAAAGGGGTAGGGGTATAGTTGTCATTTTACACTAACTTAACGGAAAAATCTAACGACAATTAACGTCAGGGAGTAAAAGTGTTAAAAAGGTGCAAACCTTCGAATTATAGCTGTAATTTTTAAAACCTAGGGACGAAAGGTGAAATTTTGACAAACTACAGAGGAACGATTAGTGTAATTTACTCTATAGTCTTAAACCTTAAAACTTAGCTCATATTTAAGTAATACACAAGTGAAAGGAGAAATGATTATGTTAAGCAGGCGGTACAGATTTCTTCCTTTTTACACACTATTGCACGTGGCGAGAATGAGGTTTGTGACGATGATTGCCACGAGGGTGACCGAATGGGAGGAAGATTAGCTCAGAGACGAGAGCGACTAAGGTCATAATAGAAGGGGAGGAGCGGGAGTGTGGTCACATTAGAAATGGTCATAGAAGATTGAAGAGAAAAAAAAGAGATGTGAAGGAAGTATAACGGATGGACTACACATATGCAATGATCAAGTGACGAAGAAAAGTCTAGAGGCATCATGATTAAAAGTTAATTCTAATGAATTTTATTACTTACTTTTAAACGATTGATATTAGTCAACTTAAACGATTAATATTAGTTGTTTTTGAACAGTTACTTATAATTCACATGTCGATTAAACAATTAATATTACTTGTTTTTTAACAAATACTTATAATTCGAAATATCGGTCCAAACATGTGTCAAAACTCAAAAGACACAATAGCTTACGGGATCAAGTTTGTTTTTATTTTTTTAAAACAATTCCGTTTTTTATGAGAATGTATAGTAGAGAGAAACGAAAAAAAAAATCAAATTAAGTCATAAATTACATATAAGTATTAAAAAAAATAAGAAAAACAAATTGTGAGGTGTCATATTTTGGTTGGCCCATTTAATTTTACGTGGTTAATCCTCCTCCCGTTCAAGCTCATGCAACACGCCTCATTTACAAATGATGTGACGTGGTATTTTCTTTTTTAACTGTCAACAAACTTTGAATTGCCTAGGTATTCGATATGGGGTGATTCAATGGCAAAAGGCCACCGCCAGCTGGCCCAACCCAGCCGTACGGAGCCCATAAGCGCACCAAGTTATCTCCAGTTTCAGGGAAAACCCACCCATCCAAAGACTCACTGGTGGTAAAACCCGGACGTCATCAGGATCGAACTGGAGATTACAAAGATTCCAGTCTTCCTAATATATATATGTAGAGAGAATAGTTAAATATTATATAGGTTTAGAAACCTTTAACAACAATTCAAATTAAATATATTCAAATTAAATATATATATTCTTGAGTAAATTACGAAAATTATTTACGTGGTTTGTTTAACTTTCATATTTTATTTATAGGTTCTGAAAATTACGTTTATGGTTTAAAGTTTTGCTCTTTTATAACACCTTTAATCCCTGATACAATTTGTTGTTAGATTTTTTTTATGTTAAGTCGTTGTTAATATTCTAACACAGTAATAATATTAATATTAATATTCTAACACAATATACAATTACCCAATACTCATTACCCATCTTATCTTAATCCTAATAAAGCAATAAATTTGTGTCACATGTCTCATTTATAAAGGAGTCCACATCATCATGTCACGTGTCATGCTCACATTAAATTACCAATTTAGTAAATCATCAATTAAGATAATTACCAATTTGATCAAAACTAAAGTTTTATTTTAAAATTTTGATAAAACTAATGTAGATTTGATTAATTGCTCAGTAATTTTAGTATTTTTTGTGGAATAATTAACAATTTGTCAAACATAATAAAATTTTTAAATGTATTAAATTATTATTTAATATATTATGAGAATTTTATATCAATCATAATTTCAAATATCTTGATCATTATCTTTTTCTTTGTATTTATTTAATATTATAAATCTATATTCAGCCCGTGTAGTACACGGGTTACTAACCTAGTTATTTCATATATCATTAAGGATGAGTCTAAAATAAAGTAACCGACATTAATTTGTTTATCAGCCGGTCCACTACTCCACTACCGGCCCATGAAATTAAGAGGTAATTTCTAAGCACCAAACCAACTTAGCTTTCGAAGTTGTTTACAGCTAATGTACACGTAGAGTGAGCATGGGTTCGGTCTTGATGAAGACTCGGTTTAACGGTGGAAGAATGGTTCAAATAAATTAGTATATATACTATTTTATCGTACATAAATAAGTCATTTAAATATAGAGTTAAAATTATATTTTAATAAAAAAATGGAAAATTTCAACAACCAGCTTATCATAATTGAAATTTAATAATTTATATATGCTTATCATAATTGAAGTTTAATAATTTATATATATAAAGTAAAAAAATCAGTAAAATACAAAAATTATCTTTCAAATATAGAAACAGAAACGAGAGAGAGAAAGAGATACGTGTTTTGAACCCATTTTTGTGAGTCACGTTATAGAGGATTGATCACATAAATGAACTTTAACAAGTCAATTATACTTTAGCTAAGAATTGAATGTAGGACTTTAACAAGTCAATTATACTTTAGCTAAGAATTGAATGTAGACGGTCCATTGCTCATATATACATGAGTAGGTTTGTAACACGTGTGTTACATGACAATGATGAAGTATAATCAATAAAACAAAAACCTAACGTAAAGATAATAATAACTAACAGAAGAAAAAAAATTGAATCTATATATTGGACTTGAACTTCAAAGTTCATTCTTTCTATTAGTTTGCATTGATGATAAGGCTATGTGTAATCAGGCGTTATGGGGCAAAAATCAGGCCTATAACGCCCCTTATAGCGCCCTTGGCACCCCCCGGGGGGCCATGTTGGGGTTTTTGGCCGAGAGGCGTGAGGGGCATGGCGCCCTTGTGGCTGTTTCTCTCTCTGCAGTTTACTAAAAAAAAAAATTTAATAATTGAAGTAATGATGTAGGGGCTTTATGATTACACACTCATGCCCCATAACCCCCCCCCCTTGCCACATCAGCGCCACATGTCACATAATGCCCCATGGTGGGGCATTATGACTACACATAGCCTAAAGTTCTTCTTAGTTGAGCGTGATTTCATTTCTTTTTTTTTGGTGTTTTGGTGTTTTTGTGTTTTTTATGGGAATAATTAATGAATGTGGTGAAATAGATAAAATGTTTGGGTGTAAGATGAAGGGGAAGCTTTTAAGGGGTCAGACCGGGCCCCGGCCCGGTCCGTTTTTCGTTCCGTAGTGTAAATTTATACTCGTTCGGTACGAAAAAAAATTATATACATATATAGTCTGGCCCTATTCGCCTTTAGTCCGACCTTATCCATTTCAACCCAAGCTTCGTCGGTGTGTAAGATTGAATATTTGATATGTTGATAGTGAACCATACCTAGCTAACCCATATAAAAGAGGGATTGAGATAAAGGTAAAAAGGGTCTTCAGATTGTATGAGTATGGACATTATGTAGTTGAGTGTACCAATCAAAGGGAAGAAGTAACAAATTTATTGGCTGATGAGACACATATGAAATTGGAAGATTATATGAAATTGGAAGATTATAAAACACCATCTTTACGTACCTTCTTCCATTTTCTTATAAAAGATATCAAAGTAGTTATGTAAAAAAACAAAACAAAATAATATATCTTGTGCGAAATAATAAAGAACACATTATATTTGTATTAAAATAAAAATAAAAATAAAAATCCATTAAACTAATTAGATAAGATATAAATGAAAAAAGCCCATATAAAAAAATAAAACACCTGTAGACACATTCAATATGATATATCTAAAATTATAAAAATAAGACTTCATTTCAAAGCAAATATATACCACAATATGAAGAAAAAAGAAAAACAAAACTTATTTAAAATGTGGATTTTAAACTCCTTCATTTTAAGATAAACTTATTTGTATAACCTATATAAAAAAAAAGAAACACCTCATAATTACAAATACTAAAAAAAATTAGCTTCAAAGTTAATAGTCAAACACATCTTAATTTAATTTAATGGTATTAATAAGAGAAAGACAAAGAAAAAGGAAAAACAATTTAAAAAGTTCAAAGAAAACCTAATAAAACTTAGGTCATGTAAATGTAAAAAAAAAAAAAAAAAACTTTATCCGAGGTTATATGTTGTATAAAAAGGGAAGACTTTTGGTTTTGTACGGGAATTGAATCGAACCGAGTTTATATGTTGAATGTCATGTGCTTTAACCAATTGAGGTGTTAAAAGGATATTTGTGAGGGCTTTCTTAGACATCCGCTTTTTTTTAAAAAATAAACATGACCTATAAGTTACTCGGAGGTTTTGAGGTCAACGTTCAAGCATAAAAGCGGTACCCACTAAAACTCCTACCCTAGGGGTCACGCGGAGATCCATGAGTGACCTAAAGGTCAGCATTTGGTGAATCTCATATAAGGAGTCATATATTTCACCTCTAGCCCTTTATGTCATTTTGAAGATTTTTTCATATTTTATTTGTATTATTTATTATATATGTAATAATAATAATTATAATTTAATAATAATAATTATTAGTATTATAATAATAATAATAATATTATTATTAATTACTATTAATATAACAATAATAATTTTATATGTGTACGTGCGGTATGCATGATTATATACATGTAAAAGTGTAATGTATGCATATATGAACGTATATTAAGCTTATTCATATTGATATTGTATGTATATATGTGTGTGCATGTAAGTGTGTTGGTATGTGTATGTACATATGCATATAGGTACATACAATATACCAACGGAGTTCTTATATGAGGTTATAAGTCACACAAAGTCCTTAGAGGGAGCCTGGATGGTAAGATAGGAGTCCCTTTAGGTCACTCTGAGACCTTAGCGTCACCTTTAATTTCTTATAGTAAGTGACCTCTCGTTTGAAGAGGTGAGTTGAATCTCACAATCTCAAATAAGGAGTCATATATCTCACCTCGAGAAAATTGTGTCACCTTTAATTTTTAGTAGTTCACATCTCGATTAAAACTGTAGCCGGTATCTCGAATTCAGTGCGCCAGGAGGTCTATGTTGTGTCAGGTAAGATTTAAGGGTTTTGTTAACCGCACCTGCACTAGGGGTGACTCCAGGGCCGGTCCTGAGAATTTGGATGCCCAGGGCGCGAGTCCGAAAATTTGCCCCTGTTAAAAACTTTAAATAGTACAACACAAAGTTTTAAGGGTTTGGAACCTAGTCAAGCTAGGCGGCTCTTCGTTTTTCAATTCACGTAAATTAAGGTTAGGTAGGTTTTTTTTTTCTTCTTTTATCAGCCACTAATTCAGCCGTTCAAAAAAAAAAGCCATTAATTCCATATTTTCATGTATAACGACAGTTGGGCTTGAACCTACCCTGCTATTGGGCGGTTTGTGAGTCGATGTCACCGGATAATAATGTTAGTGAGGCGGAGGAGCCGGTTAATGCGGAGGGTGGTGACAAAATGCTTGAAACGGATGATTGTGATATTATTGGCAATGATGTGAATGTTAATGAACCAATAATTGCAGAGGAGAATATTGAGGATGACATTTATGAGGCATTTACTCCTGGCATTGACTTCCCTTTTGACCAAGATTGCAATGAAGTGGGGTCCCAATCACAGCCAATCAACCATGTGAATAAAAGGAAAAAAAGGTTAAAAAAGGAGAGTTGGGTCGGTCGTGTGTGGGCTACATTAGTAGTCAAGAAAGTCTCAAAGTTGGAAAGAGGCCCAAAAACGAAAAATCCTGCTGCCCCCTAACATGTTGATGCCCTGGGCTGGAGCCCAGCTGGCCCAGGCCCAGGGCCGGCTCTGGGTGACTCTTAAGGTATTAGGTGAGGTTTTTATACCTGGAGGTGACTCTTAGGCTCTAGAGTAACCTATATAAGGGGTGACAGCCAAATTTTTATAGAGTGTCCCTAATAGACCCCTTTGTCAAATTCCCAAGTTAATTGTTTTTAAATATAACTGACTGACAATTGGCAACTTCCCGACGAAAGTTGTCTAATGTTATATACAATAATAGTAATATATGGGTCATTGAAATAATAATGTACTATTGAAGTAAAAATAAATGTTTTTAGAAAATACATAAAAATATAATAATCACGAGTGACATAAATATTTGAAAGAACAATGAAATCATGTGTTTGAGATGCTATCAGATAGATTTGTTTGCAAATAATTAAATTGATAGTAAAGAGTCCTAGAAATTTAGTGTAGACATGCATTCCCTAAGTTTGCTCAAGTTATATTAATGGTTTTTATCAAACATTTCCTTCAAGTTAATTTATGTTGAGTTTTATAGAAAATCAATATTTTACAAAAATTTAAAAAATTAAGAAAAAAATTTATTTTTTTAAAACTTTTTTTATATGTTTCTTTCATGATTTTAAGAATACTAGAAAAAGAAATAACTTTAAAAACATTTTTGAGTTTTTTTTAAATAAAATAAAATCCGAATTTTAGCTTGAAATTAATAATGCACTATGCAACAATAATATAAAATTGGTTTATAAATGTCAATTCTTTGTTTTTTACATTATTCGCATAAACCACGTTCATATTTAAGTTGAGTTTTTTTCTTTTTAAGTAGTTTTAATTATAATGCATTATGCAATATTATTAGTACTATTGCATGATACACTAATAAAAAATCACTAAACTTTTTATTTTTTAATTTTTTTTCCCATAAATAAAGCTAATAAAATTATAGACTTTTTGATAAAATTCTTTTTAAAAATTATTAGTATACGAAGAAGTTATAGAGAAAAAAAATAGTTCGTTTTTTTTGTTTTCTGGATAATTATTGGTTTTCTATAAATCTTTTATCATATTATGAAAGGGTTCATGAATTAAATAAATTATACAGCTTTTTTCTTGTCTGCGAATTTTCTAATATGCTCGAATATATGTGCATAACAGTAATGCGTATATAAAAAATGCATTTGGTTAACATAGAATCATAAATCAGATATCTTTTAACACTTAACTACTGCTTTTAAAATTAACGAATTTAATGATACATATAACATACAACATATGATATCACTTGTTATTCAAAAACAATGAAATAAAAATAAAAAACTTTTTTCCTGCAAGCAAAAGAAAAAAAGTATAATAATAAATTTTCCCTAAAACCTATAGACGACTTATGCATCTTCTCTGACTCCCAAACACACGCTTTTTAACGGTCATTTATGTCGAAACTATTTACTCTTTTTCCCCTATACTATATGTTAATTCCATCCAAGCAGTTATAAACGCCCAAGAGAACTTAATAATTACTCTCGACATCCTTCAACTAAGAACCAGCGATTATTGGTCGGGGTTTAGGCTTTGCGTTCGTTATTCCAGCCCATGTTAGCAAGTCTCGGCGAAAGGTGCATACGAGTACTCGGTCTAGGCGAAGGGATTGGCCCGTTGCTAGAAAACATCACACCACCGTTTACACTTTTAACTTGTCTAGGTGATAGATTTAGTTGTTCTAGTGCTTGAAATTGTAGTTTCGAAGGGTAATCTCGCACACAACCGATTCTAGCACCGGCTCCAGATGTCCATCTTGGTGAGTTCGTATTTCCTAGTTCTCGTATCCCTATTTTCTCGCAGCGAACATTAGCACCATCTTCGTTTATAGGTTGTATCTTTATCGACAGTTTTCCCCTTGTTGAATCGGGTTTGGATTTCTCATCATAGTTAACATTTACAAACGGATCATCGTCATCTAATGGGCATTTCTGCACATTGTAATTACATAAAGAATCTTAATTAAAAGATACATAATTATAATTATACAACAAGGAAATCTATCTATATATATAATAAATAAGTAACTCGGCTGTCATGTGTAACAACTTTATAAGTTCATGATTATGTTTTTCACTTTTCTTATTGCTTTATTTTTAGTAACTTATACGTGAGTTTTTAACTAGATAACAAATAAATAAGTTGAGTTTTACCTTAACATTAGTTAAATCAACTTGATGCTCCTCAAGAAAACAAAGGAACTCCTTAAAGTTTTCTTCTGTTGGGTGATAATGTCCACTATATGGCCATATTGCCTGTCACAAATTAAAGGGAACTATATCATTTAAAATGCTTATATTCTTATTACCATTTGAAGCTAGGCAATTGTATCTAGCTAGCTAGATTTAATTACGACTGAAACTCGTGATATACGTACCTCGAGGACGCCATCATGAACAACCATTCGCCCGGCCGCTGTGGTGGCTGCACCGGCCAGAAAACTAGAATGTTGAAACAAACCCTTCTTCTTTTGGCCAACATACAACGATCTCGACGTGCTTAGTACAAAGATCCATTTAGTCCCCTCGATGGTTTTCACAAGTCTTCGACTTTGTTTGTATAATAATTTTCCGCCCTCGATGATCACTTCATATTCTTCCCTCTCTTTCTACATTTCATGATAATTATAAATATATAGTCAAATTTCACAAAATTACAATATAAGTGGAGACAAATGTTAACTTTGTTTTTAAGTTCTAAGATAAACTGATGAAACATATCAATTAGAGATTCCTGCATGTATAAAATAAATGTTATAAGCAGTGTAAGAGGCTTACAGGTCCAAGATACTTAATGCACTGGTATTGTAGTATGTTTCTTGGACATTTTTCGACATTTGTTTCTTTACCATCTCCAACGTCAAGCCTGAAAATATCACAAAATAATATATAAGAATATTGCATGGATTTAACTTGTAATATTATAATCTAACAATCTATATATTTCAGTAATTTATAAACTTACCAGTAAAAGAATGGCTGTGAACTTTGACTTGTAAACCACACATTGTAATATAATTGTAGGTTGTGTCCATAACGATGGCGTGGATCGATCTAATTGAAATATATAAGAAAGAACACCAATATTTAGTATCTTTATATATAAAAATATTTACTGTACTTTGATATATGTAAATATTTGTGATTTAATTAGCTAGCTTACAGCTTCAAGCCAATGGCAAATAGCTAGTTTTTGTGCCTTTACGTCTTTGCATAGACCTTTTCCAACCTACAAATAAAACATTGGAGTGTCGTTAATTTAATTATGACGTACTGCATGGATTCATGAGTAGGTAAAAGTGAAATTAGAAAATTAAGGGTAGTGAAATGTAAATTATGTTATTGAACCAGAGGTCAATGTTCAAACTCATTAACTTCAATATATTGGTTTGAAGAAGATATAGTGGTCCTGGTCATGCCATATATACAAAGAACTTGTCAAATTTTGACTCAAATGAATTTAAAAGCAAACACATGGGCCATGGCAGTCAAGACTTATAATAATCTTTATATGAAAATAAAGTTTGACGAGGTCGAACTTATGAAGTTATGATGATCGATCATAAACTTATAAGCTAGTACGTACTAATTAACTACTTGGTACGAAATTAATGTACCTTTGCAACCCTCGTACGAGCTCGCCCCCATCGGGAGACCGCACTCTCCGGCTTGTCCTTGCAGAAAAACGACACCGAACTACGCTTTAAAGCCGCAAAGTCTAAAGCTTTCCACCTATAAACACATATATGCATGTACCGTGGTTCAAATATATAAAACTTTGTATTTGTATGATCGAGAAGATTATATATATTAATTGAAAATACATATAACGTACTCTTTATGGATGAGATGGTTATTAATTATGATTTTCTTCAGGCTAGCTATATCGAATTTGTAATTAATTTGAAAGTTTACATATTTAAACTCATGATTAGGGACAGCATAACTTGAAAAGAAGTAGGTAATTTTTGAGCTTAAGTCGTTTGTGATCTAGCTAGCTAGTCGATCAGTTGTTAAATCTCATATATATGAGTGATCTAATTGGAACACTTTTGAAACTTGGTTACCTTTCTGTGAAATTTTCCAATCTGAAACTAGCTAATTATGAATAAGAAAACATGCATGCATTGATCTTAGTTTTTGAATATATATGATGATCGAATTGTATTAATAATTAACATGATATTAATACGTACGTAATAAGTAGGGATTATATATTGGCCGGATAACAAACAAGCAAACTAACTAATATAACTAACCATAGTTCTTCAATAACAACTGCACAATCTGCAAGATTCCTTCGAGTTCGATAGCTCTTGTAGTATTTCTGAATGGTAAGAGCTGCAGCAGCATCAAGGTCGCTAAACTGCGGCCTTGGATTACCAACGAACTGATCAAAGACGAAACCGTTAGTTCTTGAGAGGTTTTCTTGATCAAGAACAAGCAGCTGCTTGTTCTTGAAAGTAGAAAATATTGCGGTCCTCGTAGTAGTCTTGTTGTGTGAATTAGAACGAAGGTTGATGAGAGGCAAAAATCTAGTTAATTCACGAACCCTTTTCAAGACCCAAAAGAGAGACAAGAATCCCATAATTAATTGGATGAAAAACAAACACAAAAAGAATGTTAAGTTGGTGGATCGAAATGAGATGAGGGAGGATGGTTTGTTTTGGTTTGGTTGGTGGGATATGAAGGTGTATTTATAGGTAAGTAGGTGTGCGAATGAATGAAGTGTGGAAAGCGATGCAACCGTCAAACACGTACCAAGTAATTAACAGTGTGGGGTTTTGGAGAGAGAGAGAGAGAAATGTTCCCAGTTCCCATGACATATATGGCCGGGGTTAATTTATGACTAAACATCATTTCATTTTTTACACATCCATCCGGCTGGCCGGTTTCAATTATACTTGACGGTTCATCAAAGTCACTCTCATTCCAACATCTATATCACTTTTGTAAATAAGGGGCTTGACTATATTTGGGAGAGCAGAGGTATAGTCATACTCTCACGTAGTCCAGACACATTAGTTGAATCTATCTCAGAGAAAATCCACTATCGAAAGGTCTACTATGATAAAACATATGGGCTCAAAGGATCGAACTTATGACCTCTTAGTCAACAAGTCTCTCTATCATCACCTTATATCTCTAGGACAAGTCCTAGTTAAATAAGGGGTGTACCTATCATAAATAATGTATTCCATAAACTTTATTTGCGTGTTATATGTGTTTAAATTACTAACATATTTTAGCTAGTTACTAAAATGCATTTGACATAGCGATATCATGGTGTTGGATAAAACCTATCATATTTATATGTAAGGGTTCAAATCTTATTAATGACAAGAAAAAACGTGGTTCGAAAAACCTAATATTTTTAGGTTGTATATATAATTAGTTGTTGAGTGTTGTGCGATGTGACGATAATATATCGATGCATGTTGTTAAGTACGTAAAAAGAATCACATTATATTCAGAATTCATGAAAATTAACAGCTTTGTAAAAACGAGCTATAAAAAACACAGAAGACTATATAATATACCAAAAGTTTTAATAACCAAAACATTAAACCGTGACGGCGTGACCTACCCTAACTTTTTTTAAAGTTATTGTGTGTTTTTAAGGCAATTTATATCGAAGTATATGCGGCAGACCAACGTACAAAACATTTCTAACGTGAGAAGCGTAAAAAGTATTAAAAGGCGATACATGACGATGCTGTAGGGCAAGGTCATAAAATTAAATAATTACACAAACATATGCAAGTGGTTACGTTATATACACACACTAGGGTTTAGTTACTCTAGAAAAGTGTATTTATTCTAAGGAGCTTAAGAAAGATCATTTGAGCCTCTTAAATTTATTAACCTCTAATTAATGGTTGAAATCGTACTAACCTCTAATTAAGAAAGATTTTAGACCATTGGGTTAAATATTGTTATCTTTAAAATGAGTAATGTATTGCTGTATAAAAAAATATGTTTTTAACTTCTTGTGTTATTTAGTGCGTCAATGTGTCTTTTTGTTCGTCATTTTGTTTTATATTATTATTCGTGTTTTTATAAAATAATTGGTTTTGGATAACACAACTATATAAACACCATTATGTACTTTAATAAGTAAAACACAAAGATAATAACAATAAATTTATCTAATACATAAAAACAATGACAGAATAACAAAAATAAGTTAAAATATAAACACAATGACTTATGACAAAACTGCTCTCCTTTAAAATTAATAAAAAGATAGAGTTAATTACATTTTGCGTCCCTGAGGTTTGCGGGTTTTTGCTACCTGAGTACATAATCCAAATTATTAACAAATATATCCTGAGGTTTGCGATTTGTTGCCATTTGAATCCCTCGCACTAACGGAGGTTAGATTTTTCAGTTAAGTGAAAGGGTATTTAAGTCATTTCATAAATGAGGGACTAGTTCTGTAAATTACGAATATCAGGTACTATTTTTGTAATTTTATTAAAGAAAAAGGATTTTATATATTTACTAAATCCACCCCTCTCTCTCTCTCTTCCTAAACAATAAATTCCCAAACAATAAATTGCAGGTCCCCTTTCTCCCCCTGACCACCACACAGCAGCCACCACCACCTCTACTGCTGCCAAATCAGTCTTTCATGTCTCCAGCCATCGTCTCTCTCACAATCGACATCTGCCTCATCTACTCACAATAGTCGACCTCATCTGCTACCTCCGCCAAGAGGGCCTCCTTGCTTAAACCTAAATGGGGGAGATGGAGGCGGTGACAAGGATGTTGAAGACAGGTCTGATTTTCCCGACGGCGGTTTAGATGGTGGTGACAGTTTGCGTTTGTAAAATTCATAAATTATACATGAAGTTTGTTTTATGCTTATGATGGGTTAAAATGTACAAATGGCGTTTGTTTTAAGCTTACGAGTTCTAATCAATTTCCCTAGGGTCTTGCCCTTCTTCTTCCCCACCAGAGAGCATATCATTCTTGTAGGAATTGATTTCAGATGTCAATTTCGACAACTTACGAAATTCCAAGTACTTTTTTAAGATCAAAGAACCCTAGAATCACACTCCTCTTGAAGCTCACAGATTGTTTCCAGTTGCTTCTTAGAAGCAAATAGCAGCTCCCTCTGATCGGAACCGGAATCCTTATATTTTGCATCGATTTGAAGAAATGTTTGAACATAATTAGCAGCAGACTCGATCAAGCGCCTCAATTCTACGCCTTAATCATTCCGATCGACGTCGTAGCTCCACCTACGTTCCGGTTAACCAGAACCGGCCCGTCGTCGGATGATAAAGCCGATCTCGAACCATCGATGTTTAGGGGTTTTCTCGCTGAAAGTTTAGCAGATTTGTTTAACTCGCTTGAGAGCAGCGGCAACGGGAACAATTCGGCGAAGGGTGGTGGCGCTGCGGCGGCGGTGGCGAGTAATCATGATAAAATCATGTCGAAGGTGTACCTAGGGAAGCAGATCTATAACGTCGTTGTGTGTGAAGGGATGGATTAATTCAAGAAAATTAATTACAGGGAGATGTCACCACCTTCTCCAACCCCAAAATCAAACGGAGATGGTAACCGGAGCCTCGTGCCTGGTCATGGTGGCCGGTGGTGGGCGTAACTTCTGGAAGAGAACGAGAGGGTGGAGGTGGGTAATTTCTTGCTTATAAATTTATCTTTGAGTTCATTACAAAAGTAGTCATATAATCTTAATAACTTACATAATCAACCCCTGGTCTGTAAAATGTCTAATATACCCTTCTACTTAACATAAAAAATCTAACCCCTGTTAGTCCAAGGACTCAGTTGGCAATAGAATGCAAACCTGAGAATATATTTGTTAATAATTTGGATTATGTACTCAGGTAGCAAAAACCCGCAAACCACAGGGACGCAAAATGTAATTAACTCAAAAAGATAAGTATCAAGCCTATGATTATTTTTAAGCTTTTTAGATGTAAAAGTTCTTTAGTTGAACCTAACCCGTATACACTCTCTATATATATGAGTGTAAAATAATGTGTGTAAATATATATATTATAAAGGCGGCCCACATCATTCGATGTTTTTTTCGTCCGTAATTTCAAATGACCTAGTTAACAACTTCAATTGAACGTCTCCTCAAACGGTAACATCTAACATCACTTGAATGTTACATTTTCATCTATAAAACCAATGGTAATGATACTCTAAGATTTGAATCTACACTACTTTATAAGGATATTAGGTACACTCACATGAGTGTGAGGAAAAAAGTGTTCTCACGTGAATGCCACCTCCATCATAGAGAGGGATATGAGATGAGTGAGTATGAATGGGTTTTAAATATTCTTTTTAAACGTCATGTTCATGCTCAGCAACATATTTTCTTCGTATACTCATCTCCAATTCTAAAGGAAAACCGATTAATTTCGGAAAAGCCTTGTCTACAGATCGGAAGGTATTTTTGCTCTCATCCAGCTTTGAATTTGAAACCTCAGGGTCTCAAGTTCCCTCAAATACTATTGAGTTATGAGTTTGAATGATATGTTTAATAGCCTTTCAAAAAGCAAAAAAAAAATATATATATATATATATATATTATATTTAACAAACTGATAATCAGTTTATTAAATTGATATAAACTTGTAATCAGTTTATTAAACATAATCAGTTACTAATTGGAAGCAGCTCTTACACCCATGATCCCCTTCATGCCATCCTCTAGCGTCGCAAGGCGTAATATTTTATTTATACTCTCATCCACTCACGAATATTCTTTGAAGAGATATAACTCATCGAATTGATAATACAAGAATACGAGTACAGAAAATTAAATCGAACTTATGCTCCCCAAGGAGCTGTTGCTAAAAGACGTCTTTGGGATAAGATTCTTTCTCTCATCGATCCTGGTGACCTATGGATTCTTGCTGGTGATTTTAATGTTGTTCGGTCTCCTGAGGATCGCCTCCATTCCTCTTTCTGTCCCTCGAGTGCCGCTGCCTTCAATAATTTCATCTATGAGGCCAATCTCGTTGAATACAACATGGGGGGAATGAAATTTACTCATTCTCATGGTCGTGGTAAGTCTTTTAGCAAAATTGACCGTGTGCTTGTTAGTTCTTCCTTTTTCTGCAGGTGGCCTTTTGCTTCGGTTACTGCTCTCCCACGTCTGTGGTCTGACCACAGTCCCCTCATCCTCCAATGTTCCAAAGCTGATTTTGGGCCCACCCCCTTTCGTTTTTACACTTCCTGGCTTGGTAAGCCTGGTCTGGAGGAAGTTGTTAGGGTGACTTGGAATAGTGGGATTGTCACGAGTGAGAGGCCTGATGAAAGGTTGGCGGCCAGGCTGAAAAATCTAAAAATGCAAATAAAGAACTGGCGTATTGGCTGCCTTGATGAGGAGTCAAAAGATGTTAATGAGTTGACTTTTAAATGTAATTTTTTCGATGACTTGTCGGAAGTTCGGGAGCTAACTGACCAGGAAAAACAAGATTGGGTCAATTCTAAAAAAGATTTGGGGCATTTACAACTTGGCATTCTCAATGATCTGAAGCAAAAAAGCCGGGTTCGTTGGGCTCTTGACGGGGACGAGAATTCCTCGTTCTTCCATGGAATCGTTAATCAGAAGCTAAGCATGGGGAGGATCAACGGCATAAGTTACGAGGGCTCTTGGATTACTGAGCCAACAGAAATGAAAAAAGTAACTTGGAAGTTCTTTAAACAAAAATTTTGTGAGGATTTACCCGTCAGGCCGAGAATTGTTTGTAATGGGATTCGCCAATTATCGGAGGAGGATGGGATCTCCCTCACTAGACAGTTTACTAAAGAGGAGGTTAAAGATGCTGTGTGGATGTGCGGCAGCGACAAGGCTCCCGGTCCTGATGGTTTTAACTTCGCTTTCATTAAGAGATTCTGGGACATTTTGGGGGGTGATTTCTTTGAAGTCTTAAATCACTTTCACTCGGCTGGGGATTTTGGTAAGGGGTGTGCCTCCTCCTTCATACATCTTGTGCCCAAGGTGGACGATCCCCTCACCTTAAATGACTTTCGGCCCATCTCCCTCATTGGTTGTATACAAAAAGTGGTTTCTAAAGTTCTTGCCAACCGCTTTAAATTGGTTCTTCCTGCGGTTTTATCCGAATCACAAATGGGCTTCCTTGCTAATCGAAACATCCTTGATGGGCCCCTTATCACTAACGAGGTGGTGTCTTGGGCTAAAAAGAATAAGTTTCCGCTCATGATTTTCAAAATTGACTTTGAGAAGGCTTTTGACTCGGTGAACTGGGATTTTTTGGATGACATCTTGGGTCAAATGAATTTTCCCCTTCGTTGGAGATGTTGGGTTAAGGGTTGTCTTCGTGCTTCTAGAACCTCGGTGCTGCTTAATGGTTCTCCTACTTTGGAATTCCAATGCGCTCGAGGAGTCAAACAAGGAGACCCTTTGTCACCTTTCCTCTTTTTGATTGTTATGGAAGCCTTCCACCACATGATGTCCAAAGCTCTCAACATTGGAGCTTTCCATGGCATCTCTATCCCGGGTTCTGAGCTGAAAGTGTCCCTTCTCACTTATGCCGACGATGCCATTGTGGTTGGGGATTGGTCTGACTTGAACATCATGAATCTTCTCCGCCTTCTTAGGGGATTCTTCTTGGTTTCTGGGCTTAAAGTGAATCTCTCTAAGTGTGCTCTCATTGGCGTGAACGTTTCGCATGATATTGTTTCTACGGCTGCTGGGAAGTGTGGGTGTAAAGGGGGATCCCTTCCTTTCAAATACTTGGGGTTGTTGGTTGGAGAAAATATGAACAAGATCCATTCTTGGAAGCCGGTGATCGACATTTTTCAGGCTCGTCTCTCAAAATGGAAGGCGTCTCATCTTTCCATGGGGGGAGATTGGTCTTGATTAATTCTGTCCTTGATAGTCTCCCTCTTTATTTTTTCTCTATGTTCAAGGCTCCGGCCGCTGTCATAAAAACCCTGGAACGCATTCGGTTTAATTTTCTCTGGGGTGGGGTGGAGGATTTGAATAATTGTAAGAGGAAAATACATTGGGTGTCGAAGGATCAGATATGTCGGTCGAAGGATCATGGGGGTCTGGGTTTGGACTCTTTGGAAAATTGTAACTTAGCTCTTCTTGTTAAGTGGTTATGGAAGTTTCTTACTGATCATTCAGCGCTCTGGAGAAAGGTGAGTGTGGGTTTACATGGAGCAGGTCGGGCTTGGGATTGGTTCTCTTCTTCGGCTCGTTTCCCAGGCGTCTGGTGCAACATCGTTAGAATTGTAAAAGCCCTCCATAAACAGAATGTGGAGCTTAGTGATCTGATGGTGCAGGATGGGGCTAAGTGGGTGTGGGCCAAAAGCCCAGATGGGATTTTCTCCACATCTTCCATGCGTAAGTTACTTGGTTCTGGGTCCCCTCCGATTGGGCTGCCTCCGATTACATGGCCCAAGATTATCCCGTCCAAGGTGAACCTTCTCATGTGGCGGGCCCAGATGGGCCGGCTTCCTACGCGGGACAACTTAGCTAGGAGGAATATTCACGTTCCGAATGGGGGTTGTCCGTTGTGCAACGAGGATCTTGAATCGGTCACCCACGTTTTTACGGGCTGCAGGGTGGCTCATGAGGTTTGGGCTGCGATCTCCAGGTGGTGTGGTATCCCACCCATTTTCTGTTTTACAGTGCAGGATCTCGCGGCGCTACACTCGCAGATTCAAGGGGGCGGTAGTAGGGCCCTGCTGGTTCAAGCGATTGTTCATACCGCTTGCTGGGTTATTTGGAATGCCAGGAACGATGCTGTTTTTCGGAAAAAAAGAGTCAAGGCGGAGAACATTGTTTTGGAGATCCAATCGACTAGTTTTTTTTGGATCTCCCATAGATTTAGAGGGGAAAGGCTCGACTGGGGTTCTTGGTGTAATTTTAACTTTTTCATGTAGTTTTGTTTGTACCTGTTTTCCCCTCTAGCGTCTTGCTAGGTGGTGGGTGCTTTTATGATATCGCTGTTCAAAAAAAAAAAGATAAAAATGATTTGACCAACCAAAGTTTGACCACTTCCGTCAAAGTCTATACGATTTGTTACTTTTCCCAGAAAAAGTCCCTATATTATTTAGATTTTTCAATTTCCTTTAATAGTTTCTTGTTCACACTCCACTTAGAAACCCAACAATTCGTCTTGATCATCAATCTTAGTGGTTGATATGTAACACAAAAGACATTTTTTTTCGAACGGCAGTATTTATTAAACTAAAACAGATCAAAAGAGCAAAGTTACATACGAATGAGGTGGTTTTTCATCCAATTAGACCACCCGAAAACATTTTTCTTATTTCTAGCGCTAAACCATAAAAAAGAAAAATAGACAATCGAATCAAACAAATAGTCATTCCTGTGGACTTGGTTTTTGAAGATATGCTCATTCCTGAAGTTTCAAATGTGCCACCAAGTTATGTACATAATCACATGTAACAAATCCTTCTTCTGTCTCGAAATATTTGCTCCTTCAATGTCTTGGAAAACCTTCTTCGGATTAGGATGTCTAAAGAAATCAACATCGGTCCATCTTCTAATATTATCAATAATCTTGTTCGCCATGTCACATTCACCAAAAAGGTGATTAACCGATTCCACCGAAGAACAACAAATGGGACAATCAATCTGATCGATATCTAAACCCTTTCTTGAGAGGTTTAAACGGGTAGGTAACCTGTCAAGAAATAAACACCAAAAGACATTAAAATAGGAGGTTTTGTAAGACACTAAAATAGGGATGTTTTGTATTTAAATCTCATCTCTGATAAAAATAAAGGTTCAGGGTTGGGTTAGAGAGTTGTTTTCACATATAATGGGTTCCTACTGAGAGTGGTATTCATGTCCTATGCTCGAAAATTGAACATGGTTGGGATTCGGATAGGCCAATGACACGTTAGTGATTCAAATTGTAGTTTAATAATAAAAAAAATGAACTCAACAATTCTTTTTAACAAAAATAGTCCTCCACTTTAACAAGATTTATTCCTTTTCCAACTTTAATTTTGATAAACATTGATGGAAATAAGATAAAATCAACTCTTTTTGATCATTTATTTAGTAAAGCATGTACTCCTCTTAAATGAAGGGCTAGGTTTCCAATACACGTTGAGCTAAATTGTCGTTAAAAAAAATCAAGAGATATACCCTGTTAAAAAGCATCCGCGAGTCTCACTCACACCAATTCACAGAGCGAAACATGATCATCCCGGGTGGCCGTGAGTTGGTTGCGTGATTGGGCTCCGTGAAAATTCCAATGCGACGAAATATTCAATTTTTTGTCTTGCATCCAATTAAAAGAAGCTACCTACCTTTTACTTATTTATTTGCTTTCATAGTAGCAAAAAAAAAATAACCCAACTCACCACACAACTCACATCATCATACAAGTCCTACTAAACTCACAGCGGTGAGTCCAATCACTGCTTACGTGACAAACTCACATAATCAAAATCACACAGGTATGCATCATGTCCTTATACAAAATAGTGAAATATAACTTTCATGAATAGTATTTGCTTCTATTGGGCCACGTGGTCCCTTGATCGGGCATCTCATAGCATACCACAATATGTTTAACTTTTTTTTTGTCTTTTCTTTTAAAACTTTCATTTGTTTTACATCGTTGCTTTTATGTTTCGCTTCTTTTATTTTCTCTATTATTTTAATTTAATGCCGTTGCATAGTCTTTTGTATATGTGTTTTCTTTACGTTACATTTTTACAATATATGCAACTGTTTTATATATCCCATATTATCCTCGCCGCAGCATGTAGTTACTACCATTGAAATGTAGTTATATATATTGTTGATCGAGAAATAAGCAAATTAAGGAGAAATTAGGATGATTAATATATAGAATGTAAAGACGTGGTCACACGTGCCGTTGGTTACAAACGCGTAATGCAGATACACATGGATTATCATCACATATTGATATAATATATGCACTCACACGTACGTGAATCCAAGGTAGGGTGGTCGTTTGAGATCTGGCTTCTAGACTTGTAGTGTGGACGTCCATGTTTTATTGCTTTCACTTCTTGGCGTGTGTTTATAATTTAGTCTTCTCTCTCAACTATTCAAGATAAAGACTTGAATTTGAAAACAAAAAGAGAGATAGTGTTTTAGTCATTGGCCAATGCACGTTTTTTAGGGAACCGTTCAAACAAGTTTGGATGTTTTGGTTTCCAAACTCTTGTTTGGTTACTAATTTTATCTCATTTCTCCTTATACACGTCAATTGTTCGTTTGATATATTTTTGTTAGATGGTCTAACAAGGTAGTGCTTAGTATACATGAATAAAGGTGGGAATGAAATTAATGCTTCGTTACAATTGAAGGAAAAGATCATTGTTTGGTATCACAAATAAATGAGATACATCATTATAGTTGTGTGTGTGTGGGTGGGGGTGGGGGGGTGGGGGGGGGGGGTTCCTTCTACGAATGTAATGGGTGTTTCTTTTAATCGTTTTGATTTTTTTTTAAACTTATGAAAATAAAAAAGTAGTAATTAAAATTAAAAGACGAAATAAAGAACAAAAAAAATACAAAACAGAATTTAAATACTAAAAATAGAAAGAAAAAATACTAAGTAAAAAATAAACAAATAAAATAAAGAATTGAAAATTATAAAAAGTAAAATAATAATAATAATAAATGGATATAGCCATTACTAAAAGTAGAAATGTCGGTAGAATAGCATTTCATTTCTTTAGTTTTACCATTTATCAAACAATACGAAATAACGATTCATTTAATTTAGATAGGACAATCAAACAGGACAATTGAATGATAATGATCAATTTTATTATCCCGACCATTTCATTCACTCGTTAATTTCATTACACGTTCCGTTCATTCATTACTTCATACCAAATAGTCCCTAATATAATTGATACTTTTCAGACCTACTAATAATTATTATAGATTAGTGTGAGACTAGATCATTTAATATAGGTAACTGCCTCTTAGTTGCATGTTCTGGATTCAAACTCAAACACTATACAATTACACTATACAATTTAGTATGAAAAATAGTTTAGAAGTAAGTATAGTAGGTTAGATTTAACGTTAGAAATAAAATAACTATAAATAGTTATAGAAAGAGATAGCATAATATTTGATGAAGACTAAACAAAAACATTGCAAAATAAAAAGTTTATCATGATCATTAAACTATAAATCCTATCTTTGTTTATTAGTTAGCCAGTGTCGGTGTGTGTTTTTATTAGACTAAAGGTTTCTTTGTTCTATGTAATTGATGATCATTATATTTGTATTTGTAGTCCGTATTTTTAAATGAAATACAAAGCGTATAATTTGCAAGTACGTGTATAGTTTGAATAGAAGATGTTGACCATTTATAGTCAAAGCAATTACTTCCTATAAGGCTATGTGTAATGGATAAAGCCCCATAAAGCCCCACAAGGGGCATTATGCGCCATGTGGACGCTGACTGGGCAAGGGGCTTTATGGGGCTTTATGGTGTAGTGGATAAAGCCCCATAAAGCCCCACCATCATTACTTAATATTTCTTTATTTTTTATTGTATTTAAACTATTTTAATTAAAATAAAAATTTCAACTAATTAAAAATAAAAGATTACAACTTAATTAGGTCGAGAGTGGCGGGGTTCATTGGCGGGTATTGAGGGGGAGGCATGTTCATAAACATTTGCCAAAGGTTTTGATCGGGTTCGTTCTCCCCGGTATTAGGTCGAGAGTTGGGTTGGTTGTTGGGTTGGTTGGGAAACATTTTTAAAAGAAAATAGATGAAGTAGAAGAGAATTGAGTTGGTGTGGTGTGTGAAAGTTTATAAAATATGTGGGGTATTTATAGTGAAAAAGGTGTTTAAATTAAATTTTTAAAAAAAAAAAAAAGTTAACGGATATATAGCCGTTCAACGGCTAAATTTTTTGACTTTTTCCTTTTCTCCGGCGTTATCACGCTGACGCCCCGGGCGAATTTGGGCTCCATAACGCCCCATAACGCCCGGGCGTAGTGGGCCGGGGCGTCATATGGGGCGTTATGGGGCGTTATGGAGCCCAAAAACGCCCCACTACGTTTAGCCTAAGTATTTAAAAGAAAAAATATATATATGTGTCGTTTGATCTGTAGCTATAGATTACTTACTATGATTTCAGGTTCAATAATCAACGTAACAAGATTTGTTTTCTGTATTCGGGTTTAAAACCGGATTACCCAAACTCTTATATTGATAAATGGGCACTTGGATTTTCATTCACACTTGTTCATCTCAAAATTTTCAATTATTTATTAATTAATTAAATTTAAACAATTACTTAATGAATAACTATTTAATTAATATAAACTAAACATAGATAAAAAGACAAATATTATTAACATGTTATAATCAACTCTTTAATAAATATAAAACATAACAAAATAACTTAATAAAAGCATAGACAACATTCGGTTGTTAAAGCTCATAAATATGATTAACAAAATCCACACGAAGTTGGTTATATATTTTTAGATTGCGTAGCTCCAAATGGTGAGCTTGTGTTTGTTCCACATCGGTTTGATCTTCATTATATTGATAAATCACTTTCCATCCATCTTCTATAATCATACTATGTAAAATTACACAAACATATATCACGTTTCTAATTTTGTTCACTGACCATGATCGTCACCGATGTTGTATGCCTCTTTGACTTCAAAACACGGAATGCGCATTCATATGATTATGATGATGAAAGCTTTTTTTTAAAAATTAGTTGTGAGAGTTGAGTATCTTGAGTTGTGAAAAAGAATGTTAAGAGTTTTGATATCTGTAGTGAAATTTTTGGTTTTACAATTTTAATTGCATAGGGGTCCAATTAAATTCAACAGACGAATTCTAACACTTTTATAATTGCTCATGCAGTCATGCATATGATTTTTATTTTTTTAGTAAATTGCTTCTAGTAAACCGTTAACCATATAACAATCAAAACAAATTATGAAGCTGATAAAAAAGATTGTATACACAAAAGAAACTATTTGAAGTTTAAACCCATGATAAAAGAGAGTATGTAAGCCCAATATGAACCGTGTATTTAAGCCCATAAAAGTTTAGAGTAGTAGGGCTGAAAGTAAAACATGAACAAAAAAGGAGGCCTCTTAATCCAAGTTATAGTTAACATGGGTTTTAAGATCTAGTTGGGCTTCTAAAACAATACTTATGATTGGGCTCGGGTTGTCTTTTGTCCGAGAGTATACCTATGTAGACGGCAGACCAATGTCTATTTATACTTATGGTAAGTAAACTACATCCACTTAAGCCCATTCTTACGAGGTGGGCTCCTTGGGATTGTTTTCTAATCCCAATCCATATAGTATCAAGACCATCACGTGTGCCCAAATATTGATTTGTTTCACTAAACTCCCCACTATATACATAGTTAACATAGCAAATGTCAATTGATATGATATGCCCTCGTGGTCCCTCTATTTTTTATATTTGTACATAGTCATCGTTAAAGTATTATACTATCCTTAAATACCTTCTCATGAACCCACGTTTCCTATTGATGATATATGCCCTGTTTGTTGTAAGACATGTGTGGACTCCTTTGGGGAACTCACGGTTCATTGTAGAGAGCTCCCGGTGTTCAAGTACCGACATGGTTTCGTTAGGGATTTCTCTTTGACTCTTTTGGCGAGCATGCGGTTCATTGTAGAGAGTTCCCGGGGTTCACATCTTTCTCAGTTCCCGACCTCCTCCAGTGGAGGTTCTTGATAACCATCTAGTTGTCAAACCCTAGACAGTTTGGTTTTCGAACTGGCAGGTCCTCAGGTTGTCAAACTGGCAAACTCTCATTTGGGCTAGCTACGAGTGGTTTTTATCATTTGTGAAGTCAACTGTCGATTCAACGCTCTGCTTTTGCTACACTTCAAACGACATTGCCTTCCTTAATTACCAGGAGCCTTTTTGGCAATGTTCCTAACAATTGTGTACCTCTTAAACAATAACCAAGCTCTAGGAAGAAAGAGTAGAAGGAAAATTGAGGAGAGAAAGAGAGAGATGAAATGAGTTTGATTTAATCAAATTAGACAAATGGTTTTTGAAAAAGAACCAAATTACCAAATAGTCTTAAAATTATTACATTAATAATTCTTCAAGTGCAAAATGATTAAAATATCTACAGATTTAACATAAAAATATCATCTAAGTTCAAATGATAATGATTATTAACATCAAACGTCAAGACAGTGACGGATTCAGAATTTTTCATGAGCGGGGGCAAAAAGTAATGGTTAAAAATCGGTCAAATGATGATAGTTTATTTTGCGAAATATACTTAAATAAACCACACCTATTTTAGTAAAATTTGTGCATCCAAAAACAATTATGAAGCAACTCGACTTAAAGTTTGAACTAATAGAAGAAATTTTTGTTTTTCTAATCTTTTAGGCTTATACAAGACTCCTTAAAACCTCGAGTGGAGCTTCGAGTTATCAATCGACGTTTATAAATTTATTTGAAATACTATTTACGACTTGCTTGCTGAATACTTAAATACAATAAATAACACAAAAATAATATCTGTAAGACTGCAAGTTTGTTAATCATTAAAAACTATAAATATAATAGGAAAAATAAATATATTTCAGCAACCTTATGGCCTAAGGAAAAAAAGCTAACAAAAAAATATGAAAAAAAAGACAGAAATAAATCAAAAATATAAAAACTAAAAATTAACATTGTGTCACCTACTCTGCAAAAACCAACCCTATTAGGCTATTACTGCAAAAGTAAACATCTTTTCTAACTCTTTATATTATTTTCTTTTAATTTTCAGTTTATCAACATCCCTTTTCTCTATTTCATTCCGACGACCAAGCAACATGAAACTCCACCGTACCTGCAACTCCGGCGACAACTTGCGTAACTCGAAATTCACTCTGACGACCAGCAAGACGACCAACAACATGGGGCCTAACAATATAAAACTCAGGGGCCTAATCATTTTTACTTGATTTTTCAAATATATTTACACTAGTAGAACAAGGTTGAGCGGGGTCCTTCCCCCCCTCTGGCCTTCAATTAAATCCGCCCCTGCGTCAAGATATGTTAGGATTAAAATAAAATATTAAAACGACGGAATCAAAATCGTAATTTACTTATTATTTTCTAGAAACACAATTATAGATTTGGTTGGTTTACCTTCCTGAAGCGGGTCCCACAGAGGACACCTCATCATAATAACTTTTTTGAGTGGGGCCACGTCACCAGCATGTGGGTGGGTATATGAGTAAATCTACAAGTCATCAGGGGGCGAATATGCAATTTAAAAGAATAAGAGGATGGAAAATGTAACAAGCTCCATAACTTTGGTGGCGTCTCCACAAATCTTCTGAAAGTAAATCCAACATAAAACCAATATTATATCAACACATAGAAAATGCATTGAATTATGTTGATAAAATGCATCAATACGTGTCGCTAAAGCACTAAAAGCATTCCCGAGGAAACCTCTCCCTCTCTCTCTCTCTCACACACACACACGTTTTCTCTCTCTAGAAAATCTTGGACGAAGCAGTGTAGGAAGCTCAAGAACTTTGAGGATTTGTTTTTAACACGTCTTGCTAATCGGTAAGCAATTTGGAGCGTGTTTTGATCTGAAATTTTCGGTTGAGAAACAAAAATTAGGGCTCAAAACCTGGTGTTTTGATCTGAAATTTACTACGTTATTATTATCATCAATTTATCGATCATATGGAGTGATGAGAAGAAAACCCAAATTATTTTGATAGGCTGAAAAAGGGTTGTCTCAGATCCATGGAACCCGGATTTCATTTGTCGGAAAATTAAAAAAGTCGTCACCTCCTTAGGGTTTGGTTTCCTCCGTATTTCGTTCTGGATTTGGTTTTATTATATAGTTCTTGATGTTTGTTGAGGAGTAGGATTTTGATTGTTTGTTTTTGTTTCAGTAATCTTTTGTATTCTTTAATAGATTTTGAAGAACCCTAATTTCTCGTTTTATTGAAATTCATCTGAAGGGGTCATCAGATCCGGTTGTTGTCACCTTGGATCTGTTGGCCGGATCCTGATTCTTCATCAATTTGTTATTGTTCTTTCTCGAGAATCGGTCAAACTTGGTCTCAATTAAGAAAAGGGCTTCAGCCTCTAGGTGTTCTTGATGCTCCAATTGGGGGTTATGTTGATGCAATTAGAGATCTTTGTAATTTGAAAGTATAAGGAGGTTAAATGGAAGAGATGCCTTCTACGGTTTCAGTTACATTTAGTTTAGCTAATCCGATGTCGATGTCCGAAAACTCTACTCTACAAAATCGTGTGGATTTCGCTCAAATGAATCTGTTCACGGAAACCACCGCTGTTCTTCATGGAAATTGCAACGGATTGAACGGCAAGGGAATTGTTGACGATGAAATTATGCTCCAGGAAAGTGATGCTGATGAAACAATATCGGTTGGGGATGTACCGATTGAAATCAACAGTGAAGTGTTATCAATGAATGCAAATTCAGGTAGTTTAACAGCATCTGTAATGGCCATTGAGGGCATAGATAATGGTCAAATAGTTGCGAAAGTGATTAGTTTGGAAGCTACAACAAATGAGCATACTTTAAAAGCTTCTGTGATGGAGATTGCTGATAAGAAGCATAGTAAAGTTGTAAAAAGTGTATTTGAGTTGGAGTATTTCCCACTATGGGGATCTAATTCGGTTTGTGGTAAAAGGCCGGAAATGGAAGATGCTGTTATTGCTGTTCCGCAGTTTAAGAAAATACCTATTAAGATGCTTGTCATGGATCATATAGCGAATCCAAGTTTGAGTGATTTAACTGCTCACTTTTTTGGTGTTTATGATGGGCATGGTGGATCTCAGGTATTTCTTGAAACCTCCTAGCGTTTTGTCTGTTTTCATATCAGGTAATCAAGTAATCACTATGTTTGAACTTACTATTGCAACTTAAATTCACAGCAATCGCTATAAAGTTTTTGCATAAAAGTGATTATTGATTTGTGATTATGATTCGTGAGTATTTAGTTCTAACTAGATAATGCCAATGATCCCCAGCCCAAGTAGTTGAGGTGAGGCACCCGAAGACATTAAAATGGGGAGTTTTTGGGTTCAAGTCCCACCCTGTGATTAAAAAAATAGGGGTGTCCGGGTTGGGCTAGGGGTTTTCTCACCTATGGTGGGTTTCCTCCCGGGGGTGGTCTCCGGGTCCTGTACTTGGGGAATGGAGATGATGTACTTGGGGAATGGAGATGATGTACTTGGGGAATGGAGATGATCCATTGAGCTGTGAGCCCATGAGTGATCCAAATTTTACGTATAAAAAAAACTGTGTAATTTTACATTTATTATAATCGTTAATTATGTCACAAATACTCCTTACATGTTTCCTAAATTCTATCATTTTAACCCTTACAAATCAGAATTGGAATTAAGTCCATTTTACTGCAAAATTTTAACTGATTATCACAACCTGAACTCACATTTCTACACATATCCAAAAACACCTTTAGTTCATCATGGATACTTGATATTAGATAAGGCAAATGGGTGGCTAAAACAGGTTATATATTGAACAGTCAAAGCTGGCTGGCTGACTTTGGTTCAACCAAAAGTTCTGAGTTTATATAAAGTTAATATGATTGTTGATTACAAAATTCATATTAGTTTAATAATGTTTAGAAGTAAACCATGATATGATTTTCTGATTCAACCCATTCGCAAGTTAATGAGTTGAAAATTGCCACCTCTACGTATTGTGTTTGGTGATTCATTAGAACTGAATCTTAATTATTTCTTGATTTAGGTTGCCAATTACTGTCGGGATCGTGTCCATGTCGCTTTACAAGAGGAATTAAAAATCATGAAACAAGAATTGGTCAAAGGGACATGCAACGACAGTGTACAAACCTGTTGGGAGAAAGCCTTCACTAATTGCTTTCAGAAGGTGGATAATGAAGTCAGTGGGACCACAACTTCTGAACCCGTGGCCCCTGAAACTGTGGGATCCACTGCTGTGGTGGCATTAATCTGTTCATCACATATCGTAGTCGCAAATTGTGGTGATTCTCGAGCTGTACTTTATCGTGGCAAAGAAGCCATAGCTTTATCAAATGATCATAAAGTAAACATATTTTTTGCGCCTGATGTTGAATTATGTTTTTTTCCTTTCTGAAAGATCTAAACTTGTTGCTTGAATGCCTAATTAATTAGCCAAACAGGGAAGACGAATATGCCAGAATTGAGGCAGCCGGTGGCAAGGTTATACAATGGCAAGGACACCGTGTTTTTGGAGTGCTTGCGATGTCAAGATCCATCGGTGAGTCCAACTTTTTTATAGGTGGCAAAATGGGTACTTTTTGTATGGGTTGAACTGGGTCAGGCTGATTTGACCTGAAACACTTTATGTCTAGTTTTGTAACAAATATAATTTTCTAAATAAAACCGTCTAGGAGGTTTATTTGTTAAATAATAAATATACAATTTGGGTGGCTTGCAACCTGTTTGATCCATTGGACCGTTTGCTTTTTAGCTAACCTTTTTATGTTTATTGTAGTGACCCGTTAAATATATAACACAATCCAATTACCCAATAAAGGTCGAATTGCCGGTCACTATTATTATTTTCGTATGTTGTTGATATTGTAATAAAAGAGAACTTTGTTTTTGTTTCATTTTAGGTCTCGGAGCTGGTCATACTAACCCGTTTGTACCCTTTTTTTTAAATGTGTTTCCCAGGTGATAGGTATTTAAAACCTTGGATAATACCTGAACCAGAAGTTACATTCACAGCCCGGGCCCGAGAAGACGAGTGCCTTATATTAGCAAGCGACGGGTTATGGGATGTAATGTCAAATGAAGAAGCATGTGAGGTTGCAAGAAAACGGATCCTAATCTGGCACAAGAAAAACGGAGGGAATGTAGTGGAGCGAGAGCTTAATGGGGTTGATCCTGCAGCGCAAGCAGCAGCTGATTACCTATCGATGTTGGCTTTACAGAAAGGAAGCGGTGACAATGTATCAGTGATTGTGGTGGATCTTAAAGCTCAAAGAAGGTTTAAACCAAAATCATCTTGATTTTGTTGGTTGGTGTGTTATGATAATAGTTTTCTTTTTATAGTACACAGGTGAATCATCTTTTGGTTTTCTCATTGTTAGTCCATTCATTTTTCATATGGGCTTTGAATGTGTGTAATGCGAATACTGTTGTTATAATATAGTTTGTAGAGACTCTGCTTACTCAATATAATATAATATAATACTGCACTTATCTTGGACTTGTATCCTGGGATTCATATTACATAAGACATTATGCATTTGTGATTTTTGTTGTTTTCTACTAAAAAAAGGTAGGCTTTGGTCAAGGTCAATTTGTGCATCCTAATTTTAGTTGTTACAGCTAGACAGCTTTTTAAACCATTTTTTGTTTGCTTGGGAGAAAAGCAAGTGATGGTATGAGAGTTTCATTAAAACGTGTATGTTTGATAGAGACAAGTATCTAACTTCATGGAATCTGTTGCCCATTTCTTTGTTATAATTTCCTTTTTATCATTACATGTCATAAACAAGTAAAACAATAAGTAGTTTTGGTCCGGAGGTTTATTCCCAATCCTACTCTCAAATAAAAAATAAGATAGTGCAAGTTTAAGTCACATAAAATAAAAATTAGGTGGATTTTATTAGATGTGTGTTTGCAGTCTAGAACAATAAACGGACGGGTGAGCAAATTAAGACGTTATATAATATCGGACCATCGGTGATATCTTTTTGGTACAGTTTTAGCGAACTTTTTGGTTAAGATTATAGAGGATTAATAATACATTATTTTCTTATATCAATTTGCGTATGCATTTCATTTAATATTTGTTCCCGTGCAAGTAAAGGAAATATATTCCTAGTTTGCTATACATCTAATACTAATTACTATATTGAGTACACTACTATTTTTGTCACTTACTATTACTATATAGAGTAAACTACTATTTTCATTCTTTGAGGTTTGGTTAAAATCTCGGATTTAGTTCAATACATTAAAAATTATGAATTTAGTCTAATAGTTTGACGTTTTATCTCCATAATTATTCTTATAGATTTTTGAATGTACAAAATTAATTTTCAAATTAAAGTATTTCACAAGTGATCAAAAAGACAAAGAATTCTATAAAAACAACAAGAATGGATTAAAAAAAACATCCTTTTTATAGGTAAGGAACGTTTTGTTGAATCCATAGGAGTGTCACAATCCACATCTCACGTCTCTAAAGAGGCACTTAAGCTCCCTATCCATGCCATTGTCACATTAAATTTTTATAAATCCTTATAAGATCTTAATTTTATCTTCATATCTAAAAACAATATTATAAAATATAATCTTACAACCTCCACCTCCGATAGTAAATCATCACATCTGTTTTTTTTTTTTTTTTTTTTTTGCAATATTTGAATTCATAACCTTACTTGGAAAGTTACCATTTTACCACCAAGCTATCTTTTTAGTGTTGAAAAGTTAATTCCAAATTTAGCAACTTGCTAAATGTCTAGGGGCTAATATTGACAATTAAAAAATGTTTAGCTTTGAGTTAAAAAATGTTTGTGAGAAGATTTGAATGGATGGGTAAAAACCTAACGTGACATATATGTAAATCCAAGATTCTAATTTTGACTTGAAAATTGAGTCCCGAATGTAGTGTTTATCGAAAAATGAATTTAATTATGTTAACTTTTTTCATAAGCACCTTTGAGCCGAATCAATGGAAACCATCGGAGATTTGGGAAAGAAACCGGGGAGCTATGGTTGGAGATTCGGGGAAGAAAGTAGTCGGAAATCCTCGGGGCTATGGTTAATGAAAAGGTCGTAAGTGTTATCTGATTTGGAAATTAAAGACCCATAAACAACACAATATGAAATTTACTCTAAATAAAATTGATAGAAATAAATAGCTCTATGTAAATTTAAATGACAAAAAAAAAAATTATGTGTGGAAATTAATAGTAAGAGTACAAGTTATACTAGTCTAACATATAACCTGCTTATTTTCATGTTTTGTTTAAAGTTGTATAAGAATTATCATTTCTATTTACGGGTTAAAGCTTTAGACGTATTACATGAAATGAGTCGAGCGTAAGCATTCTCAAGGTAAATAAGTTACGTTTTAGTTTATTAAACTTGAACTCGAGCTTCTTTATACCCCTTAGGTTTATTAGATGAGTTTGTTTGTGTGTTAAAAGTTTCTTTATTAAGAAAATAATAATATAACTCCTCTAGGATATTTTAAAGAAAACAAGTAAAAAATTAGCCTTTTGCAGAATATTTAGTCAATTGACTTATTGTTAATTCTAACTACTTCATGTCTTATTTAAATATATTTATGCTTATTTTAGGAATCGGAGACGTGTAGATAAGCGAGGAATAGGTGTCATCCCTTCAAGACATGCGATGTTGTGCGTTTTTTTTTTTTTTTTTTTTAGTTTTTAATGTACAAATTTTAATTGTCTCTCTAATAACCGCCCACTCTTTCTTTATTCATACAAAATTAAAAATAGCTGTAATCACAACTCACTTTAGCAGCCTAATGGACCGAATCGAATTTGGGTTCAACCTTATGGCTTCACATCTAACCTATCATTTTTGCATAATTTTAGATGTCATAATTATGTATAATTTTAGATATGTCATAATTATGTATAATTTTAGATATGCCATAATTAAGTTGGTTTCTAACCATTCATTCGCCATAACTTAGCCTAGTTGGATTGTTATTTTTTTTTATAACGGAAAATTTAAATAACTCCTAAACTACTCCACAAACTAAATACACTAACTACACCATTGTCTACGTTTGAAATCAGGGCCTCCAACTAAGATGACAAAACCTCTACCAAGTTAGCTAGTTCCACGTTGTCAGTTGGATTGTTAATTAATGTTAAAAGTTAAGGTCAAAAGATTTGCACTTTAAACAATATGTTTTTTTTCATTAACTTTTTATTGAAAATATAAGTATGCAGATTAAAATATTTAGGATAGACGAATTGTAGAGGTGTCAACTTGTAAATACACAAGCTATGTTTAAGTTTGTGTCTCAAACACGATATCTAGATTCAAGATCTATCCGAGTTCATGTTATATTTCACCAACCAAACCATACACGTGACTCATTTAACACTCAAAATAAGTACATCCCTTGGTGCTCATTCGTGTGCTTGTCACCCCCTCTCCTCCTTATCACCATCATAATCGTAACCACCACTACCTAAAGATCAATGAACGCATTCCATCATTGTCGTCACTAACAAACTGCCTTCTGATTGTATGTGTGTAACTCGGTAATACCATCCAGTGGCTTACCCAAGTTATTGGCTTAGGGGTCGTCCGACACCCATGAATTTCTTTTGCATACTAATATATATCATGATTTTATCCCAACCGAACCCCAAGAAATTTGCTCACCGATTCCCATGAAATTTTTATACCGACCCTAAACTCTAAAAAAAATTATTTCTAGTTTTACAATTTTATAAATTTTACGAACTTAAACATATTATAAACAAATTTATTAGAAAACTAATAAGATCGGAATATTTGATTAATGATCCATGACAAATAAGCCCACAATATTATTACCCAAATTCGCAAAACCAATACTAATTACTCAATCAATAAAAAAGTATCTAAATCTAAATTTATAAGTCTAATATAAATTTGAGTATCCATTGAATTGAGAATATGGTGGTCCTAATTTGTTGTGATATAGTTCAAACACAATGGTCTAATTGTGTTTATTTTGTATTTTTATATTTTTATATGTAGGTAATATGGACCGACTTGTAGTACGAAAAGCCGGTCCTTCATCTTTAAAAACTCTTGAATATGTTGATGTTATGTTATCATGTAATGTGAACCGACTCGAACAGAACTGAAACGGTCTAAAAAAAGTTTGTATGTATAAAGGGGTGGACGATCAAACCTCAAAAACACTTCCGAACCCCATCAAAAAAATTCTGAGTTCCACCAATGATACCATCCATACAAGTTCATACCATAAGTGAAAATATATTTCATAGATAACAAAGAAAAGTACTATATCCCTTTTTGATGTGGCCTATATTTTGAGATCAAACAATTTTATTGGATATAAAAATACTTTGTTATTAATTATCGATAGATTATAGTTTAGTGTGATATTATTAAGCCATACATACATGAATAGTAGCAAAACAAACAAAAGCAAGCAGGCTTGAATTACCAAACACTTGCATATGATATACTCCTCCTTCCCTACCAACTATAATGCTTAAAGTTAAACCACAAGGCACAAACCTCTCTCTCTCTCTCTCTCTCTCTCTCTCTCTCCTCTCTCTCTTCTACACCCAAATTCATTTGATGGAGGAAGATGGGACCCCAACATCACCGTTTTGGATACAAACCACCGCCAACAACCGCCGCAGCCTCTCGTCCCTCTTCTTCAACTCCTTTGTCTTGATCACCTTCCTTCTCTTATTTGCAGTCATCTCCATGGTCTTCATTATCCCATCTCTTATTCATCTATCATCCAACATCTTTAGACCAAATTTAGTAAAAAGAAGCTGGGACTCCATCAACCTGATTCTGGTTTTGATCGCTTTGCTATTTGGTTTTCTTAGCAGAAACATTAGTAGTAGTAGTAGTAATGATGATGAAAAACTGAATTTTGAGACACCTGAAGCAGCTCCTCCGATCATGTATGATCAATCCATGAATCCTGCAATTGGGTTAAGAAGGCAGAGGACTAGCGTCTCTTATCCTGATCTCCGGGAACTATCTCCGCCCTACGATCCTTGGCGATTCTCCGATGACACGCATTTAAACTATTACCGTGTTTTGGACTCCGACCACCGGAACAACTCGTACTTTCCAATTCCACCACCACAACCGCCGGCTAATGCGGTGAAACGGAAGACGAAGAGGGTGTATCGTAACGTTGCCGTGGACGACGGAGAAAAAAGCAGCGGATCCGGGTCGGGTAAAATATTTTCGCCCGAAACAGAGTCGTCGGAGCAAAAGGGCGGGAAACGAAACGACGGCGATGCAACGAAAGGATTCTTTACATCTTTCCATCATAATAAGAAGAAGAAAAAGCGTCAGAGGGATAGGAGTGTTGACAATTTAGGTGCTCTGTTGTTACACCATTCTCAACCGCCGGCGACGGTGAAACTTCAGCCCCCGGCGCCACCTCCGCCAACGCCTCCTCCGTTAGTTCTCCATAACTCGTGTCCATCTAAAAACGAAAAGGGAAAGAAGTTTATATCAATCACACTCCCACCGCCGCCGCCGCCGCCACCGCCGCCGCAGCGAGCCGTTATAACACGATTAGCTCCGTTCGTTACCGACAAGCCTGGACCGCATCTGATGGCAATCGGATTCAACGGCATTGACGACAGCTCGAGCGGTGGAGAGTCTCCGATGAAGCGGATTCCGCCGCCGCCGCCGCTACCGCCGTTCAAGATGCCTGATTGGAAATTCGCGGTGGAAGGTGACTTCGTTAGGTTGCAGAGCACGCTTAGCTCCAGAAGTGCGTCCCCCGATGGCGATGAGGCCCAGTCTCCGTCATCGGACGTGGATACGGCGGCGGCGGCGACTGCGCTTTTCTGTCCGAGCCCTGACGTGGATACGAAAGCGGATAGCTTCATTGCGAAATTCAGGGCCGGATTAAAGCTTGAGAGGATGTCCAAACTTGGTCCAGGCCCAAGTGACAACTAATGGGCCGTTTTAATTTATATTATTTTTATATTTTATATTACTGTTATTATTATTTTATTTATTAATTAATATCTGGCTTTTATTTTGTTAATATTCTCTTTAAAAAAAATTATTGTGTTCCTGTTAGTCGTGGTGACGTGGGTATGTTAATAACCAAGTCATGTTTCATAAAACCTACAAAGCATGTGAGGTTTTGACTTTTGGGTGATGTTCTTAATTAATTTAGCTGTTTGGAGAATGAAAGAATGATTAGAAATAATTAAATAATCGTTTTGTCGATTTCATTTAAACAAATATATGAGATATTTTACAAGTGCATATACATAAAAACATGCAGATATACATGCTATGTTCATGCATGTCTATCTTTTAAGCTATATAGTATTGTTAACACAAATATGCATACATTATAATTTATACATACTTATAGGTATTATGGATCGGGTGTTGTTTCCATTGGAGTTCTGGTCAATCCTCTGGTCAACTTAGGTATAAGGGATTCTTCCTGTCTGATTTTTTCAATCCATCTGGTTTTGATTCGGATCTGTTCTATGCTTTGTTTCAAGATCCTGACAAATGAAGGAGTCACGCGGCTGCTAAAAAACATTTCCACCTCCTCCGCCATCTCTTGGCTGCTAAACTGAAATAACATTTTCATAATATACATATATCTTATTGTTATTTTAGTACAATTAGGTTGACTTTGACAAAAAAACTTATGATATACATTGAGCAAGCGTGGAGGTGCGGGGATGAACGCTTGTGTAGATGATATGGGGGTTCCAAGGATTCCCTCCTTGGCTGGGGTCCAAGGGGCAGAACCCTTGACTGGGTCAAGTTGATATTTATTAAAATCGCACTATGTTTTATTTTGGTCTGAAAATTAACTTTTTAAAATCGTAAGGACTAAATGTGTAATTTATTTAAAATTTGATTTTGGATAACTGCCTAAGCAGTTTCCATAGACGCTCCTTCAGTCCATTACTAATAATTTGTTTGGAAAATCATTATATTATCTGGTTCGAAACAACTCTCAAAATTGCATACTCTGGTTCTTAAATCTCAAATCTGAGTAGTATCTGTTTGAATTTCGAGTGAACCAATTGAATGTTTCAATCTGAAAGTGATATCATGCTCTCAAATCAATCCAAGCATTCCAATTTTCTAACATTTCTAGTGGTGGATCCAGGAATTCTCATGATGGGCATGCCATTGTGTCAAAATACGGAACAAATGATGATAAAAGAGAATACTTACCGGTGTCACTATATCTCTAATGAAACGATGGAACACCATCCCTTGACCCCAACGCTTTATTATCACATCCCAGTTCTCCTGAAAAAAGAATGCAATTACTATAAATAATTAATAAACAGAAGTAGGAACTATAATCATATATACACCATATTTTCGTAAATATTTAAGTCATTAAGGTTTTGAGTTTGACACTAATTACATAATAAAGATATCAGAAATAATATGACGTTATGGTATGTTTTTACTCCCACCTTTAGCCATATCCATGCTGTTTCACGGCCTTCCAAGCTTATCCGTGGAGTTACATATATAGTGTCTTGTTCTCGAATCTGTGAGGGTAGAGATTAAACAGAATTAGGGAATGATTTAGCTGACTTAAACATGATGTTTAAATAAGTAACCAGGAGAAATGCCTCATCAGTTAACATGAGGTTTAAAGCCTCTTTGACTAACTCTGGGTCTGGAGAAGAAGCTATATAACCTGAGATAAGTCAAAAACTTCAAATCAGGAGGTGAAGAAACCAAAACCCAAACCTAAGTGGAGCTAGGTAAGATGAAGGTTTCAACGGTAATCGAGAGAGCCGGAGATGATGAACTGATCGGAATATAAACCTGCACACTACACAAACACGTCAGGGCGTTACGAGATGAGCCGGAGATGGACCCTCGTATCGGCCCTCCGGCGTGAGAATCAGTGATTGATAAGAGAAGTAATGAGAATTCTAATGAAAGATTAAGTGAGAGAGTATGACCTCTAGTTTAAAGTATAAGCCTACTATTTATAGGCAGCAGATTAGGGTTTCTCTGAGCCCTTATGACGTCAGCGCGTGCATGGCACGGCGCGTGGAAGAATATCTCAGGTGCTTCTCTGTTTATACGTGTCATCCTTTTATTGGATTAGGACCACATGCAAGAATGTTGGTTTGTTAGAGTGGGGGCCACTCATGATGGTGAATTAAATGCTCCTAACGGATCTGCACATGGGTGCATAGGAGCATGTGTCATCCGCGCACATCATCCGCGCATACTGGAAAGAGGCTTTCTTTCCAAGCTTGGGCTTTCCTTGACTGGGCCCAATCTTCTGTTGATTGAGCTGGTCTTTTTCCATATTGGGCTTAGGCCCAGAGGATAGGTTCAGCATCTATCCTCTTCAAGTCTTCCCTAGTCCTGTGCGTAAGAAATAGCGCGGGACTAAAATGGTAGTGTTACGGCGGAGATTCTATTGGTGTTTCTGGGAGAACAGTTGGCGGATCATTTTCAGTGTGGTTTGCGTAAGTCTTGTATTGGAATGACTGTAACAATTGGCGGATCATTTTTTAGTGCGGATATGAATACTTGTATTTGGCAACTGTTGCGGAAGATTGCTAATGCGGAGAGTTGTTTCTTTGACCGTGTGATAAGTGGATCGAGACGATAAGTAGAGTAGCTGACCCAGGGGACAATTTCATTAAATGAGAGTTGTCAGCCGTCACCCATCACTGCAGTTTTTACGGCGTCTCCGTGACATCACGCCTGCAAGGCTCTGCTCCATAGGGACACGCGTCGCTTCAGGGCGCACGCGCAGTCTCCACTATCCTTTGCCAACTGTCAAGGACACGCGTCATCATCCTCATGTTTTGCCCATTTGAATTCAACGGTTTGGATTGCGCGGAGACGATCGGTTTTTTAGTATAAAAACCCCCTTTCCCCCCATAAAAATTTTACCATCTTCTTCGCTTACGAAACCCTAGGTTTTTTCTCTGCAGTTTTTCTTTTTTCTTCGCTCTTGTTTTCGTCAATGGCCTCCTCCGTAATGTCTAAATATCCTTTAGATTGGAAAGAATCAGACTTCGAGTTTTTCTTAAAGTCGTATGGTCTCAACGATGAGAGATATGGTGTTGTTCTACCAGAGCAAGGTAGTTTGATTACCGATTGTCCTCAGGACAAGATTGCTTTGTATCCTGAGTATTTTGCTTCCTCTCATCTTAGGATTCCCATATCGGGTTTCTGTGCTCATATCTTTGAGGTTTTTCAGATTCATCTTTCACAGTTTCACCCTCTTGGCTTGGCCAAGGTTTTTCACTTCGAGTTTGCTCTTCGTAGTCTTCGAAGAACCCCCTCCATTGAACTTTTTAAAGCTTTCTTCAAACTGGTGAAGAAAGGTGACTGGTTTACTTTTGACAAGCGAGGTAGCGATAATTTGGTGGGTCATATTCCTGATGCCTGTGCGGATCGTCAGTGGCGAAAGAAGTTCTTTTTTGTGAATGCCGGTGTTATTCCGGTGGATATGGTGAAACGGATCGGCGCGGACATCATTGTTGATCTGACCGCTCCGCCTGCCGTCTTAAAGTCTCCGCCATATCTTTGGCTGAAGAACAACCCCACCGATCTCCAGATTTTTGGGGAAGGGTCACTGGTGAGACTGGGAATGAGCCGCGAGTGGGACATCAAGCGGATGGTTCCGGATTTCGCGCGGAGGGAGCATTCCGCCGTTTCAGGTGACATCCTTGACTTCTTCGACAGAAATGTTCAGATCTTTTGGCAAGGATGTTGCCTGGCACGGTGCAACTATTTGATCGCGGGAATTTCTCCCTGTGACTTATGGCGGCGCCGGACCAGGCTTCATTCCTGGTCAAACTTTCCTTGAGCCAGGTATGCTTTTTCGTCTTTTTGGTACGTGCGGATGTTCTTATTTTCTATTTTTTTCTTTTTTTTTTTTATGGCTAGGTCCTATTATATGGGTGGAACTTTTGTTCCCGCATCTGATGAGAGGTTTAAGATATGCGCCAAGGAGATTGGCAGATGGTGAGATGCTTATGTTGGAGAGGACCATTGGTTGCTTTATTCATCCGCAATTGGATGGTTCTTGGGATCCAGTTCGTGTCCTGAACCTTAGACCCGATGTATGTGTTAACTTTCATTTCTCCTTTTGTGTTGTATGTGTAGCTATTTACTATACCTGTTTTTTCCTCAGAATTCTTCCGCCAGAATTTGCGCGGAGTACGAAGAAGATTACCTGCCCGGATGCGGAATCCCCGGGGTGATCTTTCCAGGTGAAGAAGTTGGCGGGCAGGATATGGTTGTCCTTCCACCTTTTATGTCTTCTTGGAGCATTGGTGAGGTTGCGGAGCGAGCTGCCGCGGAGAGGGATGAGCGGAAGGCTTCTGCCCCTTCCGGTTCTTCAAAGAAGAGGAAAGGAAAAGAGATCGTTTTGGCGAAGGCTCCCCCGCGTCATAAGAAGCATAAGGGAATTGTTTCTCAGATGGTTCTGGAATCCCGGACCAGTAAGTTTTTTGTTCTTTTTTGAATCTTTTTTCTGTAAATTCTTCCTAACGACCCAATCTCTGCTTAATGTTCCCTTTTCAGAGGATCTTGAAGTTGCTAATCCAGCGGTTATCTCTTCTCCTCCGCCGTCCTCTATACCTCCACCTTCCTCCGCATCCCCTCCTCCTACCTATGGCAAAGGTAAGGGTTACTTTAGCGTGTCTGGTTTGAAGGTTACTTTCACTCCGCCAGGGGCTAGCGCTCCGGTGGGCTCTCCTGAGTTGGTTCGTAAGTCTTCTGTTATTAATTCAGAGGCTCGTGAGGCCCAACTTCAAACGTCTAGGGAAGCCACAGAGAGGAGGAGGAAGGCTGCTGAAGAGGCCCTTCAGAGGGATGCGGATGAAGCCAGTCTTGCAGATATGATTATATCTCCTGAGCAGGTTGAGTTGGAAGTGAATGATTTGGTTGAAGGGCGGCAGAGGGAGTTGGGGCAGAAGTTGGCGGCAGAGGCCCGCCGAAGAGAGGTTGAAGAGAGGGAGGCCGCTGAGGCCCGCAGGAAACTAGAGGAAGAAGTTCGTCGGAAGGAGGAGGAAGAAAAAGCCATTGCTGCCGAACAGGCACGTGCTGATGCCACCGCTTATGAAAAAGAGGTTGAAAACCAGAGATGGGAAGAAGAGCTGAGAAGGCAGGAGCAGCTGAAACTGGTCGGTGCTGGCCCTCCTGCGGGTCATCCGGCTACTTCCGCGCTTGTTTCCCCTTCTTTGGGGGAAGCAACTTCAAGCTTCTCTAGCCTTCCATCTGATTTCTGGCAGTATCCCACTAGGGCTATCCCTGAGAGACTCAAGGGTCCATCTGCGCCTTATGCTCCGGATTGGAACCTTCAACCCACTACCCTCCTTGACACTCATGATACTAGGCGGGAGTTTTTGTGCCATGCTTTTACTGATGCAGGCAAGGAACTCCTTCATAAGACAAGCACCGAAGTTCTTCGGGAGGAAGCGATCATGGGTTTGCTATTTGCTGCGGAACGCGTGCCAGAACTTTTTTATCGTCAGCAGCTTGACGAGACAAGGTTGGCGCAGTCGTACTTGCTGGCGGAGGAGAGGAGGTTGGAGGTTCTTGTTGAGAAGAAGCGGGCACTTGATTCTGCTAATGATGCCATGACGGCGGAAACCAAAAGGAGGGAGGCTGAGGCTCGTGCGCTGACCTTTCATCAGCGCAGGCTTCCAGGTTGAAAGGGGAATTGGAGACGGCCGTGGGCAACTTGGAGAAAGAAAAGGAGAGATTTACCCGCTCCCAGGAGCTTCATTCCAAGACCCGCGCCGCCTGTCAGAGGATTGAGGGTGAGCTTCAAATTGCTCAAGCCAAACTTTCTACTGCCCAAGCTGAGCTGGCGGATTCTGAGAAGATCCGCCAAACCCTTACTGAAGACCTGGCCCGCTCTACCGAGCAATGTTCTAAACTGGATGCTGAACTGGTAGATGCAGTTGCCGCCCGCACAAACCTTGAAGCTCAGGTTGAAGTGGAGAAGAGTCGATCCTCCCGTTTGTGGGACAGCGTTAAGTGGTTCTTGGAGGAAGGAGTGGCTTGGGCGCATCGTGCCGCGTTGGGTAGCGTTTCTTACCAGAATGCTCTTTATCGGTAAGTTTATCTTCTGAATACTTTTGTATTTTTTGAACACTTTTTTCTGATTGATATCTTCTGAACACTCTTTCCAGGTACATGATGGCTGCTCGTGCCCTGGGGCAGTATGATGGTTTACGCGCTGGGTACCGTGTGGGTTTGGAAGGAGGCGACATCAATGCTCACGCCTGGAATGATCCTAATGTGGAAAACGACTTTCGCAGGGCAGGCGAGGAACTTAGTGATCAGAGCCCTTCCATCCTTCACACCCTTTGCAACATAGAAACTGATGATGAGGTTACCAGTGTGCGTCAACTGCTTGAGCCAGCGGACGGTTCTTCCGAAGAAGAGGTTGCGGATGTGTCTGGGGGTGAAGCTGGAGGAAGTGGTGCGGGCGGGAAGCCAGGGGCTTCCGCATAATTTTTACTTTCTTTTTCGAAATGTAATGCTGGCCCGCGGGGCGTAAGATACTATCTTTTGTGGCTTGTAATGGAATTTACTGTTTGCCTACTATTTTGCGAATTTAACTTATGGTCATTTATAATTAGCGTTCGTTTATTCTGAATGCTTGATTTGTTTGCCAAGGTATCAGTGACTTTGCGCGAACACCTTGTTTTTTCAAGGGTGCGCCCGCGAAAATACAGACGGATTTTTACCGCGCTGATATTGATCCACACTTATATGTGCCTGTGGGAATGCCTGCTGCAGACAGGGTATCCGAATCTACATTCCTTTTTCTAGGATGTATCGCGGAGTAAATGTGTGTGTTTACTTAAGTCTTTTTACACTTGCAATTTGTTTTTATGCAAAGGTTTGTTTTTTCTTGCTGGCTGATTCTAACCTTATTGGTGTAATCATGAATAATAAATAAAATGAACAGCAAGAGCTTGGATTTTCATTGAATACAATAAACTTCTTTCGCAAGCGATTTTACATGTAGCATTTTCTTAACTGGGCAGAATTCCATGTTCGCGGGATTGGCTTTCCATCCAAACGTGCTAACTCATAGGCGCCTTTCCCCAGGTCTTTTTTGACTATGTAAGGGCCTTCCCAGTTTGGCGCAAGTTTCCCTTGTGGGAGGGCTCTGCTTGCCTCATTACTTCTTAACACGTATTCTCCTTCCTTGAAGGTTACTTTGTGGACGTGCTTGTTATAATATTTTTTCAGCTGTTCCTTGTACTTCTGCTCTTTGAAAGCGGCCAATTCTCGGCGCTCCTCAAGTAAGTCCAGGTTACGGCGGATTTCCTCATCATTGTTGATTAGATGACAATTGAGGTGCCTATACGATGGGATTCCGATTTCCGCCGGGATCATGGCTTCTGAGCCATATGTTAAACTGAAAGGAGTTTCCCCAGTGCTTGATTTTTTCATCGTTCGATGGGCCCACAAGACATGTGAAACCTCATCGACCCAAGAGGCTCCTTCAAGATCCAGCCTAGTTTTGATCCCTTTCAAAAGGCTTCTATTAATTCTTTCTACCTGGCCGTTCCCCTGCGGATGTGCGACCGAGGTAAAGATTTGCTGAATTTGCAACTCTTTGCACCATTGCTGGAGGAGCTTGTCCGCAAATTGTGTCCCGTTGTCAGTTACTAAGTACAACGGGATGCCAAAACGGCAGACGATGAACTCCCAGAGGAACTTTTTCACTTGCACAGCGGAGATTGTGGCGAGTGGTTTAGCTTCCACCCACTTTGTAAAGTAGTCTACAGCCACTATCAGGAATTTTACTCTTCCTGCGGCTTCAGGGAACGGGCCCACAATATCAACCGCCCATTTTTGAAATGGCCAAGCGGAGGTTACTGGAATTAGGTCATTTTTTGGCCGGGAGATCATGGGCGCGTACTTTTGGCAGCTCATGCATTTTCTTAATTCTTCCACTGCCATGGCGTGCATACCTGGCCAGTAGAACCCCGCATTTTTTAGCTTGGCCACCACAGCTTTAGGACCTGCGTGGATTCCACAAATGCCTAGGTGTACTTCCTTAATCAAGTAGCCAGCTTCATCGAGGTCTACACAGCGAAGTAGGGGACCTAGGTATGTCCGCCTGTACAAGACTCCATTTATCATCTGGTAATTTTCACACTTGCTTCTCAATTTCCTTGCCTCCCCTTTATCTTGCGGGAGCCTCCCATCAGTCAAGTACTTTATGATAGGAGCGGTCCAACTTTCAGGAGATTGCTGAGCAACATTTATCCGGTGGATTTGAATGGCAGGATTTTTCATTTCTTCTACGTGGACGTTCTGGAGAGGTTCCGCGAAACAGGAAGCCAGCTTACTCAGAGCGTCAGCCTTCTTATTTTTGCTTCTTGGGACATGCACTACTTCGCAAGTTTCGAAAGTTTTGATCAGTGCCTTACAGACGCTTAAGTACTTTGCCATTGCTTCATCTTTGGCCTCATATTCCTCATTGATTTGGTTGGCTGCCAATAACGAGTCTATATGGGCGCGTATGTGCTTTGCTTTGTGTCTGAGTGCTAGCTTGAGGCCTGCTATCAGAGCCTCGTACTCAGCCTCATTGTTGCTAGCCTTGAAACTCAACTTGTAGGCGCGTGCGTATTCTTTTCCCGCAGGGCTAATTAGAATAACGCCTGCGCCGGCCCCATCTATGCTTGACGCACCATCGGAGTGTAACTCCCATGTTTCGCCTGTTGGAATTTTCTTGGCTTCAGGTAAATAGAGTTCTTCCGGCGTGACTTGTGTCCCCGCTGGGATTTCGGAGAGGAAATCTGCAATGACCTGCCCCTTTACAGCCGTTCTTGGCTTGAAGGTTAAATTATACACCCCTAACTCGATAGCCCACTTGCAAAGGCGTCCCGAGAGGTCAGGTTTGCGCAAGACATGCTGTAGCGGGTAACTTGTCAATACCTCTATATCATGAGCTTGGAAATATCTTCGCTGGCGTCGTGATGCGTGAACAAGCGCTAGGACCAGTTTTTCCAGGATGGAGTAATTTGCCTCTGCGTCTGTTAAGACGCGGCTAATATAGTAAATCGGAGTTTGTGTGTCTCCCCGTTCAACCAACAATACAGAACTTACTGCCCGCGAAGAAGTTGATAGGTACATTTTTAAGACTTCATCAATCCGTGGGGCAGTTAAAGCGGGTAGATTTACCAAATAAGCCTTGAGGTCCTGAAAAGCTCTTTCTGCCTCTGTGGTCCACTCAAAACGTTTTTCAGAGAGGCATTTCTTCAAGACCGCTATGAACGGTAAGGACCTTTCCGCGTGCTTGGATAGGAAACGGTTTATTGCCACCAATCTTCCATTAAGTGCCTGGACTTCTTTCAGAGAAGCGGGAGATCGCATTTTTATGACAGCCGCTACTTTTTCAGGATGGACGCGGAATCCTTCTATGGTAATGATGACCCCTAGGAACTTACCCTCTTCCATGCCAAAAGAACATTTGCCTGGGTTTAACTTGATGCTGTTTCTTCTTAGAGCCGCGAATGTTTCAACGATATCGGGGAGCAGGCGATTTTCTTGTAAGCTTTTGATTACCAAATCATCCACGTATACCTCCACATTCTTCCCTATTTGGCTTTTGAATACCTTGTCCATCATTCGTTGGTAAGTCGCCCCCGCATTTTTTAACCCAAAAGGCATTTTGGTGTAACAATAAATGCCATTTTGGGTGTAAAATGCCGTCTTGGACTCATCTTCCCTTGACATCTTTACTTGGTGATATCCCTTGTATGCATCCAGGAAGCATTTTAGGCGGAAGGGGACTAAAGAGTCCACTTTTTCGTCAATGACTGGAAGTGGGTAAGCGTCCTTGGGACAAGCTTTGTTTAAGTTGGTGTAATCTACACACATCCTCCAGGAACCATCTGACTTGGGCACAATTACTGGATTGGCAATCCAAGTTGAGTTTTTGACTTGGCGGACGATTCCCGCCGCTTCCAGCTTCTGCACCTCTGAATTAATGAATTTCTTCCTCTTTTCACCCATGTGCCTTTGTTTTTGTACAAAAGGCTTGACATTCGGAGATACCCCTAGACGATGCTCTGCAACCTCTCGCGGGACACCTGTCATGTCATCGTGAGTGAACGCGAAAACGTCCATATTGTCCCGCAAGAGTTGCTTTAAATGATGCCTGACTTTTTGTGATAAAGAGGCTCCCAGTGTAACTGTTTGTTCTGGAAAGCTAGGATTGACGACCCATTTCTCTATTTTGTCACTTGGCGGCATGCGCGGCTGGGATGATAACTCCGCTATCATTCTTGGCTTCTCAGCCCAGACTTTGGCGACCCCTCGCGGGGTTGGGAGCATTAGGAGGCCATGGGCCGTTGATACCGCTGCCGCCAGGTTTCCGAGAGTAGGTCGACCGATGATAGCGTTGTACTCACTTTTAGCCGGGACAACCAAGAAGGTTGTCATGACTGTTCTATCACGCACCCCATCCCCCATTGTTACCGGGAAGTCAATTTGACCAATTGGCATGCACGTTTCTCCTGAAAACCCGCTTAGGGGTTCAAATACAGGCTCAAGACGTTCTTTATCCTCGGGTGCTAGGCGGTGAAAACATTCTTCGTAAATGATATCCGCAGAGCTTCCGGTGTCTACCAATACCCTACGCATCCTGTACTCCCCCATACGAAGCATAACCGTCATGGCGGTTTCATTGTAGTTCCCAATCTGTGGCGGAAACGTCAACGATGCGTGCATCCAATCTTCTACGCGTTGACCCACTCTCTTCTCCCGCCGTGGACTTCCTTTCATCATGAACACGTCCTTGTATTTTGGAGAGCCCTCCTTCTTTCCGCCTTCTTCCTTTTGCAGATGTGTCAACTTGCCCTCCTTCACATATCTGGCAATCTGTTTCTTCAATGCGAAACACTCATCAGTGACATGCCCATGCGCTT